>JABUQX010135440.1:0-55774 GCA_015478945.1 Trachelipus rathkii
TATATATAATATATTATATAATAATATATTATATTATTTATTATATATTATATATAAATAAATATATTATTAATATATATATTATTAATATATTATTTATATATTAAAATATTATATTATTATAATATATTATATTATATATAATATTATATATTAATATATTAATCAGGTATTAATTCACACTTCAATTATATTATATAATTATTATATTATTTAAATATTATTTATTATTATAATTATATTATTATATTATTAACACGATTAAATATTTATTATAATTGTGTTAATTTATAATTATTATTATTATTTAATTATATTTATAATTATATTATATTTATTATATAATATATATATTATATTATTATATTAAATTATTATTAATATTAATATAGTAAAGTAGTGCTGGGGGGAACATTTCTCATAAAGAGTTCCACTCAAGAAATCGGAACGGGGATCTATGGAACAAGAGTAATTCGCATATTTTATCATGCAAGAATTACGCTAATGAATACAATAGCTCGCTAAATTTGCTTATTAAAGTATTAAAGAGCCGATTAAATAATGGTCATTAATAAAATATTGAGTAATATGAATGAAGAAAAAACAACCTGAAACGTCAGAAATTATGAACTCCGAAAGTTCCATACAATCTTTTATATTATTATTATCTCTCTCCCTTAATTTCATCTCTCTCTCTTCTCTCTCATCTCTCTCTCTCTCCTCTCATCTCTCTCTCTCTCTCTCTCTCTCTCTATCTCTCTCTTCTCTCTCTCTCTCTTTGCTATCCTACTAGCATGTGGGTTAGGTTAGGATCTGGTTCTTGTTACCTTAGATTGTTAGATTGTGTCTGATGCATCCTATACTCCCCCCTTCTCCTCTCCCATATAATATACTTACTCGTATATATATATATATAATATATATATAATATATATATACTCCTATATATATATATATAATTATAGTACTTCTAATAATCTATTTACAAATATATATATTATATATATATTCTATATATATCTATATATCATATATTATATATATTATATACTATATTATATTATATCTATAATATATATATTATCTATATATATATATATATATCATATATTTCTATCTTATTACATATATGAGTTCTCTCTCTTCATCATATCACTCCCCAACCACTTCTTTTTTTACCCAAGACTGGGGTAAGTGGCGTAACATTTTGCTACCAAAACGAAAAGTAGTAGATCAGAATTGACACAATCGAAAAAGAAACCCCAGCCCTTATCTCTCCTTTTATAACCTATTGTGGGAACTCAGCCGACAGAAAATCCACCCTTAAGTTTTCACGGGACCGCGACGCGACCCTCTACCTATGGCATCTCGCCAATAGTCGGGGTTCTTATCTTGGTCACAGGTGCGGTCCCCACAACATACACCCTCACTAAAACCTGCCTAATGGTTACTCCTAATTATGACACTTTTTCTCGCCCCTGCAAAACACTCACATTTCACTCCTCAGACATTCTTTTTTCCTGACTCAATCCACTTTTTCTTCGTCCTCCAAGCCAGTCGATTCCCAACACACTCACCACTATACATCCACTTAACCAACGACTATCATCCATTCTTTCCACATGGCCACACCATCTCAACGTACTTTCATTTATTGCCCTCTCATTTTATCCCTTTTTTTCATAACATACAAATCTGTAATACGTTCTTCCACATTTTAATCAATTTTCTGCACACCTAACATGCACCTAAGATTGTTCCATCTGAACACATTGATACTTTAGATCTATACTCTTATCTGTGACCATTCAGTCTTAACTACTTATCCCTAATACATTAACAGAGGTAACAACTTACCATCACGCAAGATTTCACTAGCGCACTCAAGAACTTAGTCTCTTTGTATTCATCAAGCTTATCTTAATTTGCAACCAGCCTCCTTCTTGCAATTATCTCTCAACTACCCTACTATCACCTGCGGCATTCTAATCCGATTCCCCTATTCGTCTCCATTACAATATTAATATATATCAATCCTAAAATATTAAAACTCAGTCTATTTGAGTTCCAGCAGCTTTCACCATCTAGCATAACTTCACACCCGAGGACTGTTGCCCTCACTCGTAACCATAACCTTACTCTTACTCCTACGCTCTACTTACAAACCACCATCCTTTACACACCCTCTTCTAATTATCTCTTTTCTACTAATACCTTCTCATTAACACCTCTTCGATTCACTCAGAAGGACAGTAGATTATCGCAAATATGCCATATATATATTAATAGTATTTAATATTTATAATTTATTTACAATATAAGGGTTTATATTTTTAAACAATTATTTTAAATATAATAAATTATATAAATATAATTATTTATAAATATATATTATATAATTATAATATATATTATATATATAATATTATATATATATATATATATATATATATATATATATATTATATATATATAAATATATATATATATATATATTATATATAATATATTATTATTAATTATAATATATAATAATTAATATATATAATATAATATATATATATTTATATTAATTATAATATATATATTAATATATATTAATAATATTATATATATATATATATATATATATCATATATATAATATATATATTATTATTACTATATATATAATATATATTATATATATATATATATATTATATATATAATATATATATAATATATATATTATTATATTATATAATAATATATATATAATATATATAACGTATATATATTATGGGCGCGTGAAGAATTCATTGGATTTGGAAGTAGTAATAAAGCGTTTATGGAGGGTAAGTTCCGAGGGATTGAAGGAGGTCAATATTAGTAACTTTATATAAGGGGTAAGGGGAAAAATGTAACTGTAAGTATTGGGGAATTAAGTTTATTGAGTGTTGCATTTACAACTTACTACTACACTCGGCATCATCCCTTCCCTTTTCGTCCTTACAGGAAGATTTGGACATATCTTAAATATATTAAATCGTCTAACCTTATCTCAGATCTCATCATACATCTAGCATAACTTCAACACCGAGGAACTGTCCTCACTCGATAACCATTAATTAAGCTTACCTTATTTCTTCATCTACGTCTAACTTTCAACCCATCTTTATTTTATACACACACTCCATTAATCTTTTACAATCCTTCTCAAAACTCTTCATTCAGATTCTACCTCACAAAAAATTCTATGATATAATTTAGGCCATATATATATATATATAATATCATATATTATAATATATATATATAATAATATATAATATATAATATATATATATATATATATATATATTATAATATATATATATATTATATATATACTAATATATATATATATAATTATATATATATATATAATATAATATATATATATATATTAATATATATATTTATATATATATATATATATATATATATATTATAATATATATATATATATATTATTATATATTTATATATATATATATATATGAATATATATATAATATATATTTAACTATATATATATTATTATAAATATATAATTATATATATATATATATATATTAATATATATATATATATTTATAATATATATTATATATATATATATATATTATTATATATATTATATATATAATTATTATAACGGTATATATATAGAGGCGAGATTATGGTGATTCATTGGATTTTGGAGAAGTAGTATAACAAACTTTATATGGGGGTATAAGTTCCGATTAATTTAAGGGATTGAGGGAGAGGTCCAATATTAGTAACTTTATATACTAGTATTCGGGGAACATGTAACTGTAAGTATATAGGGTAATTTTAACTTTATTTAGTTGTATGTAGGCGAAGAATATACTGTTGTATATTTGGTCGAATAGGATAGCGTCGATAATGAGTGAAGAACTAATTTGGGGAAAGGAAATAAGGTGGCGTAGAATGGTAGAGTTGATGTGTTGGATCCAAATCTGACATTGAAACAAATGATTCGGATAATGGGGAGGAGAAGAATAAATTGTATTCTAGGATTTATAGATTTGAACAGGCGTATAGATAGGAATTAAATAGGGACTATGGCAGGTTTATGTGAAATATGGTGTTGTGGATAAGAGCTTCTGAATTAAGAATCAAAAGTATGTATGACGATAGTGAAGTCATGTGTAATTGAATAAAAAATAGAGTCGAAGTGATTAATTGTTAATTTAATAGCGGAAAGTGAGAACAAAGGATGTGGTATATCTACCTTGGCATCCAATCTGTATATGGATGAGGTTATGAAAGAATTAGAGGTCGGAGGGGTGAAAGGATGAGATATGAAGTTTGAATGATGGTTATGAATGGAATGAAGAGATTGGAGGATTGCCCTACCTATTATATGAGGATGATTTGGTTTCTCGTGGCGAATCTGAGAGAGATTTTTTGAAGCTAGTAGATTAGAGATTTTGGTAGAGGTGTTGTACAAATTAATCATTGGTGGAATCTAAACTCGTGAATTCATAGATAAGGTAAAATTATGAGTGAGGACAGTCCGCAGTGTGAAGTTTTGTTTAGATGGTGAAGCAACTGGAAAAAGTGTCTGAATTTAAATATTTATGGAATATATGTTGATGAAAAGGGAGCGGATGATGCAAGAGTGTAGTAGAAAAGTTTGTGAATGGCACTAAGGTGGCTGGTGAGTTTAATCGTTGGTGGATGTAAAGGACTAACTCTTAAGTAAGCTAGGATTTTGCATGAGAGAAAATATTATCTTTTTTAATATATTAAGTTGTAAAGCTACGGTCTGGAATAAGGTATAGATCTAAATTACAATGTTGTCAGATGGACAATCTATGTTACGAATGATGAGTGAAAAAGAAAATGAATAAAATGAGGAAAGAACGTATTAGAGAATTTTGTGGTGTGGAGATTGGGGTAATGAGAGAATAAATGAAAAGTACGATTTCCATGATATTACTAGTTCTTCAAAGGATGGATTACAAGATTCGGTCGGTTAACGGATGTATAGTGTTAATGTGTTGGGAATCGACCGAATGGGAGACAGAAGAAAAAAGTCGAATGAGTCAGAAAAGGAAATGCCTGGAGAGAGAAATGTGAGTTTTGAGTCACAGATTGGACGAGTTTAAGAAAGGTCTATAACAGAGAGTAGAATGGTGGAGTGTTATGTGAGGAATAATTGAGTTTATGTTTAAGTCCACACCTGGTGAGCCAAGGAGATATAGAACCTCATAACAATTGACTAGAGAGGTCATAGTTTGAATTGTCAATACGTGCAGGTACCCCGTGTAAAGCTCTATTAGGGTTGTATTTAATTTCTGACTGCGGTCGAATTCTCTACTTAAATTGGATATAAAAGGGGATGACGGTAAGGCTGCGCTTTCTTTTCTACTTGCTTCATATCTTCTAACTATTTTTGTTTTCTGTTCACGGTATATGTTACTTAGCACTTAACCTATCCAGTCCTTGGAGGAGATAAGATGGGTTGGTGTTGATGATGATGATTAAGATGATGATAGAATGATGATGATTTAGATGATGATAGATGATGATGATGATGATGATGATGATGATAGATGATTTAAAGATCAAGATGTTATGATAGACTAGATGAATATGATTTGATGTGCACTTTCGATGATTGTTTATTCTCTTCGCATGAATTTGTTATGATGATTCCTTGTTATATTCGGTCACAATATGATGATGATGATTATGATGATCATTATGAATGAATGTATGATGATGATTGATGATTAGAATGAACTAACTGCTGTGTGTAGATGAATAGCACAGTTTTGATCTGTGAGGAGAGTGTATTGGTATAGACTTTAAAGTTTGGTATATGGTTGATTAGATATGATTGAATGAATGTAATGAAGATTAGATGAATGATTTGATGATGATTTAGATGATTAGATGATTGAATGATTTTGAATGATGATGATCGATTGAATTGATGATTTATAGTAAGTATGATGATATGATGATGATGGATGTAATAAATGAAATAGTGTTATTAATATATATATGAATGATGATGATGATGATTAATGAATAATTGACGATGTGATGGAGGTGATGAAGGAACGGTTCCTCCAGTATACACTGGGTACATGAAGATTGAATGTATTATGTATTGCATTATTGAGTGTAAGATGAAATCTGCTTCATATGATGATATGGATGATCATGATGATTAGATTTAGATGATGATGATGATGATGATGATGATATTATGATAGATGATGATGTTAATGAATTGATAGATGATTGATATATGAATGATTGATAGATGTATAGATTATAGATATGATGATGTTATAATGATTTTGAATTGATGATTAGAATGGATATTAGATTAAATGTATTGGAAGATGATATTATAGATATATTAATGATATTATTAAATAAGCTATTAAATGAGAGATATTAATTCTTTTTGGCTGATGATGATTGATAGTATGATTATTATGTAATGAATGCATGATTAGTATATGATGATTTAGATGATGATTAGATTAGATGATTAGACTGATGGATGATGATGAATGATAGATGAATGATTGATAGATAGATTAGATGATGATGAAGAATTGTATTGATCTCGATGATTTTTCTCTCGTCATGATTCGTCTTATAGATCTGTCTGATGATCTAGATCGATTTCGATCGATGATCGTTACTCTTAATAGTATGATATGATGATGATGATGATGAGTATGAATTGCAATAGATGATATAATATTAATATTAATATATATTATATATATATATATTATAATATATAATATTAATATTAATATATATATATATAATATAATAATATATATTTAATAAATATATATATATAATATATATATATATAATATATAATTAATAATAACTATTATATATATATATATATATATATATATATTATTAATTATATGCAAGTTTTCCCATAAGTACTTTGTACTTGAATACCCATGTACTTTATGTAACTTTAGTACATTTATGTACTTGAAACCAAATTCTAGGTACTTGTACTTGGTTTAACTTGTACTTGAACAATTCTAGAGTACTGGTACTTGTACTTGAACAAAATTGTACTTGTTCAACAACCTGATATATATAATATATATATATATATATATATATATTATATATTTATATATATAATATAATATTTAATATATATATATATATATATATATATATATAATATATTATATAATATATATATATAATATATATATATAAATATAATATTATATAATATATATATATATATATATTAATATGGTTCTACTACTTTAAGATAAATCTCTGCCACATTGGTCATAGGCTATAATTTTACTAGCATTCAAAGTATGTTACAGAACAATTAAAAGTATAAGCAAATTCTATGAATTGAAAACCACTATTTATATGTGTTTGAATTTAGAAAAATATGTTTTTTTTAAAAATGAAACTACTCAATATGGACAAGTAAAAAATCATCCGTTACAAAAATTAAAATTCCTACTTTTTCAAGAGTAAATAACAAATTTTATGATAATATTTAAGTGTAAAACGTACGTACCAAGGAATCTCCTAAAATCCATGATCTGATGAAATTGATACTATAACTTTACATTCATGAAGGAGGTGTTGGAATTATGTGAGTAGAGAGAATACTTTGGAAACCTTAAACAGCTTAATAAAGAATCGCAAATCCGATGAAACACAAACTCTAGAAATTTATATATACATACTCACATTTAAAAAAGCATAGATAGAATAAAAACACAAGCTCTTATTACATAATTAAAAGAGCAATACTAATGAGATGAGAAGGCCTCGTATCGTCCACAGAGAAATGTGAGAAAATTGACGATTGCAACTAGCCTTCCCCATATATTAAGATTATATATTATATAATATATATATATATTAGGTATATATAGGATTAATAATGAATATGCTACTCTATATATATATATATATATATCATACTATATATATATATATATATAATAATAATATATATATATTATAAATATATATGTATTTGTATATATATATATTATATAATATAAATAGCATATTTTACGTCTATGTATATATTTGTTTTACTAACATAATATTATTTAAAATAATATAGTAATATATATATATAATAATTATATTATTAAATAAGTTTTTTCCACCGTAAAACGTACTTAACGGCACCCGGAACTTCAGAGTTGGAAAATCAAAAAAAAAATTCGAACAAAAGGTAGACTCTATAATTAAGAGTAAAAACAACTTCTAGGTGGGGGGCAGCTTCCCCTGCCCCCCCCTGACGACGCCCATTATATTTATATATATATAAATAAGGTATTATATTATATATATATAATTTTTAAATATAATATATATATATTATATATTATTATATATTGAATAGATATTATATATTTAAAAATAAAATAAATATACTATATATAATACGGTATATATTATATATATAGTATATATATATATATATATTATAATATATATTTATATACATATATATATATATTAACTATATATATATATCGTAATATAAAATATATATATATATTTATAATATATATAATTTATATATATATATATATACATATCACTATTATATCTATATCCCATATTATATAATAACTTTATATAATATACTTATATATATATATATATATATAATATCTCTATATATATTATATATATATATAATATAGTATATATATATATATTAATTATATATACAATATATTAATATATATAGTAATATATATATATAATATATATAACAATATATATAATATATATATATATAATAATACCATCTACTATATATTATTATATACTTATTATATATATATATATAGATATATAATATACATTATATAAATATATATATATATATATATTATATATGATATATATATATATACTATATACTATATATATATATCTATTAGATATCTATATATTATATATATAACTTAATATATACTATATATACATATATATATAATTCATATATATATATAATATATCGGTTATATATATATAGGGTAATATATATATTATATATATATAATATTTATTCTACTATACTTCTCATCTTCATTCTTCTCTCTCTATATATCTATTCTCTATCTATTCAAATTACTAGTCTTACTCATATATTACTATTCTTATCTCTCTACTCTCTCTTCCTAATATTCAGTATAGTAATAACCATGGGTATCTCAAACATTCTCTATATTATCATGCAAAGTCCGTTGTATATTTTTTTGTTTTTTTTTATAATAATAATGTGATATTTTCATTAATTTACGTTTTAAAGGGATTATATAAATAATACTATATATATATGGTATTATATAGCATATATAAATTAATACTGGGATAGTCAGGAGGTATAGGTAGTTATTGCCTATATAGGAAATTAGAATATATTAATCATATATAATATAATATTATATATAGGTTTGTACAATTTATATATATATAAATCTTTTGATAAGGTTCATTCCCAACATAAGGCCTGGAAGAAAGATTTTATTGGAATATTTTAAGAGAGGAGAGAGAGAGAAGAGAGTAGCAATGGGATTTGAGGAGATGTGAGAAAGAGTTGGATTGATGGAAGTAAGAAACAGTAGTGTACAACTAAAAATGGCAATAAGTCTGAGCATGGGAAATAAGTGAAAGAGTGGGGTGTCCACCAGGGTTACGAGAAGCTGGGCCAGGGACGTAATTGTATCCCTCTGGATATATAAAGAGAATGATTTGACAGAGGAAGGCCTTTAAGAATGCAGGGTGGTTCAGGTTAAGTTGCGATGATACAAAGTGGTACAACACCAGTTTAGGGAAGTGGAAAGAGGAGGGTAATAAAGATTCAAATGATCGTGGATGAGAACTTCTTGGTGGTCAGCATAAGTGGCAACAATTGAAATTTAAATATGTAAAAAAGTGTAGGGTTCTTCACGACTAGGTTTCTCTCAGATAAAAAATTTTAGCTGCGAGTATTGAATGGGGTTAGGGATTAGTCTGTAAGCGCAAGAAAAAAGATTTAGGTGTGATTAATAAGGCAGTAATTTGAAAGTAAGCTAATCAGTGTTTGGAGGAGCAAATAATAAAGCTAATAGGATGCTGGGCATAGCCTAATAAATACGTACATTTTGTTTACAAGAGCAAAGAAGTAAATAGGAGGAAAGATAAATGTTAACTTCACCTGTAGAAAATAGCTATGGTAGAGAGCTTTTACGGAGCAACTATAATTAGAAGTATTGTGGGCACAGTTTGGTACCCTTATTTTTAAGAAAGACTTAGATAATGCTGAGAGAAGTGCATACGAGTAGAAGTTCATACAAGGATGATTTCTGGGTTTGAGGGTAAAGAGCTATGAGGAGAGGCCTTAGAAGGAGATTTTAGGAGTGTTTTTTATTGTAGATAAGAGCGATTTCTCAGAGGGAAACATTTAGAATACAGTCTACAAAATTTTTAGCATCTATTGATATTAACGGAGACCAATAAAATTCTTCCATAGTTGAAGTATGAGACGGGAGTTACACAGGGGGCAATTACCAAAGAAAAATATATAAGTTAAAACAAGCTATGACCTATCATTGAATAGAAAAAGCATTCTTTCAGCATAGGGTTTGTTAAATTTTGAAATGGTTAGCCACTAAATTTGTTATAATATAATATGTATGTATATATATTATATATAAATGAATATATATATATATAATAATATATATATATTAATATATTTAATATATATTTATAAATATATTATATATATATATATTATATATATATATATATAATATATATATATATATAATATTATATATTAATAAATATATATTATATAATATTATTAATTAATATTATATATTATATATATATAATATATTAATATATTATATATATATATAATGTCGAAATAGGAAAACGGGAACTGTAGCGATGACTTGACTGGAAATATACTACGTACCTGCGTCATCCATGAATATAAGAGGTATAGATTTATATGCTAAAGTACAATGTGTTAGATGGACAATCTATTGGGTTATTGAAAAGATATGAATGATAATGTATGAAATGAACGTATTTATAGAGGAGGTTTATTTGGTATGGAGAATGTGAGGTATTATATGATAAGATATAATAATGAGAAAGTTCGTTGAATAGAATGGTAATGTGGTAACATGTTGGGTGGAAAATTGGATTGTGAATGATCGTACGGGTCATGGTTTAAATGGGATGTAATAAAGTGGTGAGCTGTGTTGGAATCGACCAGGGGTTATGGAGATCGGAAAGAAAAAAGGTGGATTTGAGTCAGAAAAGGAATGCTAGAGGAGAGAAATGTGAGTTTGGCAGAGCGGCGAGAAAAAAAAGGGGCATAACAAAAATGATGGCGGGGTTTTGTGAGGAGGTATGGTTGTACCCACTGGGCCAAGGAATGAAAACCCATTGACGAGATGTCATAGTGAAAGTCTATAGGCGGTCCCGTGAAAGCTTCCTAATAGGGTTTGATTTTTTTCTGACTGCTGGACGAATTCTCACTATTGGTATAAAGGGGGCGGTAAGGCTGGCTTTTTTTTCAACTTGCTTGTCATGTTCTCCTACTATTTTTGTTTCCGGTGCATGTTACGCAGCTTACACCTTATCTCTAGTCTTGGGGAGAGAAGGATGATGATGATGATAGAGAAGGTGGATGATGATAATATATATATATATATATATAATATATATATTAGGTATATATATATAGTATAGTTTTATTTATATTAAAATATAGTAATAAAGGTATCCGATGATATATAATATTATATATATATATATAATATTAGTTATATATATAATAATTATTATTATATATAGGTAATATATATATATATTTAATATAATTATGTATATTTATATTTTTTATATTTATTATTACCCACATAGCCTCTTAATCCGAGGTAATTGGTCAAGGGAAAAGTATTTGTATGGTTTCTGACCAAGTGAAAGGTGCAGGAATATTTAGGCCTGATAGCAGGCCCTGCTTCATGGGGTCGTAGTCGGCGGTGATGCGTTTGCACTAAACGTAAGGGCGTGGGTTCGCATCCTAGTACCCGGCTTTTCCAATGCGAGAAGCTTTTTCCATGCGAGAAGATAGAGAAGAGAGTGATTTTGTTTGTGAATAGACTGTTCTGTTGTATGGTGTTGGCTATAAGGGAGATTGTAGTGGATATGTGTGTGTAATTTTGGAGATTAGTGGATTTAATACACTAGTGCCGTCAAACTGCAATAGGAACGTAAATATTGGCAGAAATACTCCTCCTACTAACGAGACAATTTATTGTGTCGTTCAACCGGTGGGCACCGGAAGAAGAGAATCGAACCCATAAAACTGAGAGGGGAATCCTACGGGTTCTTAAGGGTGAAGGGACACAAACGTCGCCTTAAACCACTGAAGCCTAACGTGAATCTATATAGTTTAATAGACATTAGGTTTATATAATAACATATACTTGGTATATATAATAGATGATAAATGTAGAAAAATAATATAATAGTATATATATTATATATAGAGGTATAACTTATATATAATATTGATGGTATAGTATTTATATTATTATATATATATATATATATATATTAGTATATAATAAATATATATATATATATAATATATTATTATAGTTTATATATATTATATATAGTATATATATATATATATATATATATAATATATATATATATGATATATATAATATATAGTAGTGTAATTTATATATATATATATTATATATATATATATATATTTATATAATATATAATAATTATATATATTATATATATTATATATTATATATTAATAATAGGTGATTTATATATATATTATATTTATATATATATATTTATATTATATATATTATATATATATATATATATAGTATATAGTATAATATTATATATATAATATATAAATATTAATATATATATATGCACAGTTTTCATAAAGTACTTGTACTGGTACTTGTACTTGTTACTTGTACTTGAACAATTTTAGAGTACTTGTACTTGTACTGGAACAAATTTAGAGTACTTGTACCTGTACTTGGAAAAATGTACTTGAATCCCAAGCCTGTATATAGGTTATATAACTAGGTATATATATTAATAGTATATAAAATAGTTATTATATATAGGGTAGTATATATAGTATATATTAGTATATATATATTATATAATTGGATACCTACGCCGCCATTTATATATTATTGTAATAGTATATCAGGATTGGCCGCTCTCGTCTCTCTTGTTTTTACTTTGCTATGGTAGACTGACTGCCACTGATCCATAGCACTAATGGTTAATTTAAGTTTGGAAAGGTCAAGGTATGTGTGGGTTGTGAAGTACGGTCCATCTGAGGAAAACGTTGAAGAGAGTACGATTTTGGGGATAATCTGATGATGTTTTGGATGGGGTGAGTAGGAGCTGTAGATTGATTGTGTGTTGGGGGTCCTGAATGGTTGGATAGGCGAAGATCTACAAAAGCATGGTTCACCCGGTGGTTTTGGGGTGTCGGGGAAAATGAGAATGGTAGGAAGGTGATTGATTTCCTGTGAGGAGAGAGGGGTATGTGCGTGTAGGTAATACTTTCTTTAAACATAAGAGTTTCCCTTTAAAGTATAAGGCTAGAGTTTTGGTGTAAGTAAGAGATGGTATCGCTTGAAAAAGTAGCATTGATTTGTGTTGGTGAAGAAGAGATGTTGAAGGTATGTGTTGGATGGTTAAATCAGTGAGGGGTTTTAGGAATGGGATTATCGGATCATTATTTTGTTCTATGTAAAATTAAATTGGTGGGGGCTTGGATGGAAGAGGAAGGTGATACGGAAAGGAAGTGGGTAAAATTAAGAGTGAGAAGTTTAAAGTGAACAAAGGTAATAAGGAATAAGTATTAAGAGCGCTCGCTCGCAAGTTGATTGTGAACAAGTTGAAACTGAACAAAATCTGGGAGCAAATGAAGGAAGCAAATTGTTTAGCAGTGCAAAAGAATATGTGAATGTGCTAAAGTAATGAATGTTAACAGGGGTGAGTGGTTGGGAATGGAGGTGATGCAGAGCGGTAAAAGTAAAAAGAAGCGTGTTTGAAATTACTAAAAAGCAAATGTGAGGAGTTTCAAAAGAAATGCTTTGAATTAATATAAGGAGGAAAAAAAAATACAAAAAGGTGCATACGGGTAGGAGAAAGAAGAGGTATATGAACCAGTTTGGAAGGAGGATGAAGGGGACTTAACAAGGAATAGGAAGCTTATCTGGAGAACGCGAGGTTGGAAGAAATAGGAGATGAAAGGGAAGCCTGCTTGCAATAATGAATAGAATGGTGCTTTTGTAACTGAAGATAGGTGGATGTGAGGGGAGTGTGGAAAGAAACTTCAAAATCATGCATATATTGGGCAGTAAATGAAGAGGTGAGGTGGGAAGTGAAGTGTGTGTGGGTGTTGATGGTGCAAGAAAGAATAATGGAATTTTGTGGATGAGGTTATTAGGCAAGGATGAGGTAGAGTGAGAAAGTTGAAAATGGTAAATCTGCAGGTATAGATGATGTTACTGGGAAATGATCAAGAACGGAGCCGAGATGGTGATTGATTGGGATTTTGGAAGCTGTGTAATAAAGCGTTATGGAGGGTTTATAATTCCAAGGGATTGGAGGAGAGCAGTAATAGTACCTCTTATATAGGGTAAGGGAGATAAGGGAACTGTAGAAATTATAGTGGAATAAGTTTATTGAGTGTTGTAGGGAATATTACTGGTATTTGGTCGGAAGAGGGCGTCGAGTGACTGAAGGACTGAATTGGTGGGAAGAACAAGGTGCGTTTTAAAGTGGATAGAGGAAGTGTGAATCAAATCTTTACATGACAAATGATTGAGAAAATGAGGGAAGAAGAAGAATAAATTGGGTTTAGGTTTTATGGATTTAGCAAAGGCGTATGATAGGGTAATAGGGAGGAGACTCTAATGGAGGTGGTATAGTAGAATATAATGGTGGTTGGTGGGTAGGCTCTGAAGGAATCAAAATATGTATGAGGATAGTGAAGGCATGTGTAAGAATAAATGGTGTCAAAGGTGGAGAATTGGTTTAGGTAAATTAATAAGCGAGAGTGAGAAACAGCGGATGCTGTTATTCTCCTTGTTATATTCAATTTGTATACATGAGATCGGGTTTGTGAAAAGAATTATGAGGTGGGGGTGCAGGAAATGGTGTTAGAATGAGTGGAGAAATGGAGATGAGTGGAGGAGTACCAGGCTACCTATTATAATGCGAATGATATTGGATTCTTTGTGGCGAATCTGAAGAGAGTTTGAGAGAGAATTAGCAGAGGGGGATTTGGTGTTGTGTAAAAGGAGGGGTTTGAAGTAAAACGTAGATAAGAGTAAGGTTTGGTTGTGAGTGAGGATAGCCTCATTGTGAAAGTTATGTTAGATGGTTGGAAGCAGCTGGAACAAGTGTCTGAGTTTAAATATTTGGTGTATGTCGGGTGTTGGATGAGAAGGGAACGGATGATGCAGAGTGTAGTAGGAAAGTTGTGAATGGCAGGAAAGGTGGCTGGTGCAATTAAAACGTTGGTGAATGTAAAGGGACTAAGTCTGGGGTGCGCACTAGGGTCTTGCATGAGGGTAATGTTGTTACCGTGGGTGTTATTGGGAGTTAGTAGTGGAAGACTATGGTCTGAATAAGAAGTATAGATCTAAAGTTCAATGTGTTCAGATTGGACAATCTTAGGGCATGAAAATTGTGAGAGAAGAATTGATAAACTGAAGAATGAGAGCGGAGTATTTGAGAGTTGTGTGGTGTGAAGAAAGGGGTAAACGAGAGAATAAATGAAAGTATGGTGAGAATGGTTTGGTCATGTGGAAAAGGGTTAAATGATAGTCGGTTGGTTAAGGCCAGGATGTATAGGAGTGGTGAGTGTGTTAGGAACTGACCGGCTGGGAGACCCGAAGAAAAAGTGGGATTGAGTCAGTAGGAATGTTTGCAGAAAGAAATGTGAGTTTGGGCAGAGGGCGATAAGAAAGGTGCATGATAGGAAGAGAATGACGGGGTGTTGTAAGGAGGGGGTAAAAGGTTGTGGCGCCAGGCCTGGGGCCCAAGGGATGTAATCCTACACTTGACGATTTACCATAGTAAGGATCCGTCGCGGTACCGTGAAGCTCTAGAGTGGATTTTGGTCTGATTTTTGGGCGGACGAGTCTTAATATGTGATGGTTAAATGGCGGAGAGAATTAGAAGAAAGGGGTATGTAAGGCGTGGAGCTTTTCTTTGCGACTTATTGTCATATTCTCCTACTGACTTTGGGTTTTTTTCCCAGATGCATGTAACGCACCTTACTCGCAATCTTGGGGAAAAAAAGGTAGATGAAGATAAGAATATATATATATAAGGGTGATATGCGGTATATATAGTATATATATATGGTATATATATATAGTATTATATATATATAAGGTATATATATTATATATGGATATATATATAATATATATATAGTATAATATATATATATATAGTAGTAAGTATATATATATAGTAGTATTTCGAGTGTGTTAGCCACAATCATTAATATAAGTGTTGTACGGGAACGGGGACTTCAATAAATGCACTCCATCAAACCTCTTTCCCCAAACCTCGCAACCATTAATGGAAGAATTTTACAAGTGGATTTGAGCTCAGAGTACGAGCACGTAGTGATTAAAATAGAAATTCAAAATATAGTGAGAAATTATTGTGCCTTGAGAAACATCAAAATTTTTCTTGATTTTTTGCTGAGAGTCTGTTTCTCTTCTTTCATCATAAATTAGCACAGCATGGCTAAATACTCTCTCACTTGGAACATAAGTTGGATGACAAACCAAGTATTTCCTTGCAAATTTACTCAAGCGTGGGTAAACATTTTGCTTAACTTTCCACCAACTGATAAAATCATCATTTGTATCTAGTCGTTTTTCTTGGTGATAAGTTTTCAAATCATTTGCACTACATCTTTTGGCAATGTGTGTGTTTCTTCATCACTACTGGACTGTAGAAATTCTTCCAGTGAATCTGTTACTGATTTACTTGTAGAGGTGTTGGTTCTGAGATTTCGTTTTTTCCTTTTAATGGGTGGCGAATTAATACTGTTCGAATTGAAGTGTTTCAACTGCAACACAAAGTGACGATTTAACTTGTTCTAATATTATCGTATTTCAAAAAAAAAAACTTGCCTTTAAAACGGAGATCTAGGTAAGTTGCAATAGTGTAAAAGTCATTAATTTCCACAGAACCAAAGCGTTTTTGTACCTAGTTTCAATTAATCTTTCTTCTTTTAAATCGTCATAATTTTCATTTGAAGATGGTTCAAAATGCTTCCTTAGCGTTGAAATTAATGGTATTACATCGGAGACAGAAGCTGTAGAGGCGCTGATTTTTTTTGGTAATTTCTTCAAATGGTTTCAATAGCTTAATGCAGTGTGATATGATGTCATTTTCCACATTAGTAAGAATGTTAACTTTGGAATACGAACTGGCGTACGAAGCAAGAGGTTCTTTGAGCAATACCATTCTTTCCATCATATAAAGTGTACTATTCCAGCGAGTTGGAATGTCTTTAATAACATTAAGATATGGAATATCAAACCGTTTTGGAATTGCCTTCAACTCATTTTCATTTTCAGATTCATCTTAAGTATTTTTATTATAAAATTCTTTATCAAATCTCGGCAATAAATATCCGCGCAACATCCGCAGGGAAAAGCTCGGATGCGGATGCGATCTTTAATATGCGGATGCTACCTGCATCACTACTACATACCTTTATTTAACCTAATTACAGACACTTTCACTAATTCTATTTTTTTTCTTTTTCAGTGGGTGTAAAAGGTGCCGTCACTAAACTAATAATAAAGTTAGTAGAGTGTTGCTCCATTCACTAGGAACAACACCTTGACTAAACGAAACTTATAGGCGGCGCTAGTATGATATATTTTACATACCAGGTTTAATTCCTGTATAAAGCCAAAAAAAAAGATCTGAACGAAAACCTGGAGGTTCTGAGAGGGTATTAAAAAGATGGTCTTCATAGGGGAATGTTTTATAAAACAGGAAAGAACTCTCAGGCTGTTAAGGCAGTAAGACGCAACAAGATTTGGGAAAACCCAAAGGTAAACTTTAGATTGACAAAACTGACAGGCCATGAAGTAACCATGTATGATTGTATGAGGTGGGTGTGACTGATTCGTATTCAGGTCATGATGACTCCAGCTAGCAACTTGTTACCACGTAAAGGATCAACTACCAACAAAGCGCTTCATCGAATGGAGCCTGGCTCTCCGAGCATTTTCTCCCCAACATTCCTGCCAGGTTTTATTAGACCCTTTCTCAGGATGGTGTAGTAATCAGTAGCTGGGAAGTGTCCCCTTTGAAGGCCTAAGGAGAGAAAAAATCTACCAGTCATCATAGATCTGGCTGTCTGGAGAGCTACTCCATCTGACTGTTTATTTCCCGGGACACCAATATGAGAAGGGACCCAGCAAAATTCCAAAACTTCTTTTGGGTATGGTCACGATTAAGATACATTGCGATTATGAAAACCAATGGTTTCTTGATGATGTTTTGAAGTGCAAGAAGTGCATTTTTTAAGTCGGATATGATGGTGTAAGGTCCGTCCTTTATGAGGCAGATATCCTGCAGATTGTCAAAAATATAGCCACCAACTCTGATATAAATATAGATTAATACGAGAAAAGAGAATATGGTATGGATTGGAAATACAACCGATGCTCCCATTATAACTTTCATCATGGAGTTGTCGGTGAATACTTTTACAATGTAAGATGTTCTCTTGTCAGATACAGAGGCATAAAACCAACCTATACCTCCAATCTCACCTTTGGTGATGACTTAAAAGTCCGTCTCAATATGTATATCCTAATTTTGGATAGAATCCAAAAGATGCGAGTAGTTGGTATAAGTTTGTCCATATGCAGCGCATTCATAGCCCAACCTCATCCTCCCTACTACAAAAAGTTGGAGAGGGTCCTTCTGTCTGCACCCCAGTCAGCTTTGAGTAGTGCGTGCGTGCGTGCGTGCGTGCGTGCGTGCGTGCGTGCGTGCGTGCGTGCGTGCGTGCGTTCGTGCGTGCGTGCGTGCGTGCGTGCGTGCGTGCGTGCGTGCGTGCGTGGCGTGTGTGTGTGTGTGTGTGTGTGTGTGTGTGTGTGTGTGTGTGTGTGTGTGTGTGTGTGTGTGTGTGTGTGTCGTACGAATGTAAAACGGTATTTAATGGAATATGGAAATATTCAAGAATATTAACCACAATCGACGCAAAATGTTTAGAAAACTTGGCAAAGAACCACCTCCCCAAGTGTCATAGTTGAGGTGCAGTGATCAGTAACGGGAATAAAAAAAAGGACATAAGTTGTTTTCTTCTCAAATACAGAGAAATGACACCAGTCTCTATCTCCAAGATCACCATTGGTGATGATCAAAAAGCTCCTTGTAGCAATATGTATATCCACATCTTGGATACGATCCAGAAAACGTAAGTAGTTTATAGAAGTTTGCTCATAGCCAGTTCATCCATAGTCCAACCCCATCCTCCCTACTGCAACATAGAGCCGGAGCAGAGTCATTCTGTCTGAACCTCAGGTCATAGATGTTAGGTGACACAAGGTCTAGGGAACAGTGGCAATTTGTATCGAGGCGGAGACACTCGTCCAGGATAATGCCTAAGAATTTTGCTTGTAGCCCAGTTCTGATAGGAAAGCCGTAGAGGGAAATCAAGGGGAAAGTTTGATCTCGCCTATCTAAACTACCCCTAGAGCAGAATAGTACAGTCTTTGCCTTCTGTGCACAAAATGTAAGGTTTCGTGAGTTACTTCATAATACAATTTTATCTTTAGCCAGTTAGAGATAGACTCCGATGTAGAGAAATTTGGCTTTAGAGATGTATAGAGTAAAGTAATCCACATAAAGTGAGTACACGGTTGGTTCAGTGATGTTGGTGATCATGTCATTGAAACCAAAAAGCATCAAACTAAGATTGAGTGCTGCAGTGTGTCACCCCTCATCCATGACAAACCACCTAGATAGGATGGAGTCGCACGATATATAGAAGGATGTATTCGGCATTAAGGTCTGTATAAAAACGAGGAGCTATCCTCTGAGCGAGTGCCATTTTATCATTACCACATTCTCCATGTTGCGAACCATATGCCATGGCCTATGTGAAGTATATCCAACGTAAAACGGTGTTTACAAAATCCAAACGAGAGAAGAAAACGCTTTAAGTGATTCTATTGAGGAGATAAGCCGAGTTGCTACCATTCTCTCCATCAGTTAGCATGCATGATATCTAAAAGCGATGGGCCTATGATTATTTGCTACGTTTGAATCATTTCCCAGGTTTAGGAATGGGAACAATATGGGCTGTTAACCAGACGGGGGGTGTAAAGAAACCTTCCACTCTTATAAGATTATAAAGACTCAAGAGGAGCGCGGAAACAGACGGGTGATTTCGAATTGTACTGAGATCCCTTATGCCTCAGTTCCCTGTCTTTACACAGTGACAGAGCTTGCCGGAATTCTGACTGATACTGTAAAGAGGTGATTATTTGAAGGGTCTTCAAGTGATACAGAAAAGTCAGAGAGCTTCCAACGCGAGCAACTAGAAAGGTCAAAAAGTGGTAGCATAGATCGTCAGATATCTCTCCTGGAGCGGCAATCACGTCTGAGGCATAAAGACCATATCTGAAAATGACTGTCGGATCTATATGGTGCTTTCAAAATAGATGAGTACAGCCACTGAGTGAAAATGTGTGCTGAGAGGCAAATGGGTATATGAGCCTGTTCCATGTTATGCAGCTCCCACTCTCTCATTAGAACTATGGTGGAGTTACAAAAAGGGGTCTGTATCCTGAAGGGTGGGGAAATTTTCGTTCCATAGTTTAATTTCTTGGAATTTTTGGTCAGCGTGTTTCTATAAGCTTGGCAACTTCTTCAAAATGAACCTTGCCATTATAGGTAGGTAGGAAAGAGAGAGATTATTCGATGGATCTGTCAGTGACAAATGTTGTTATTTCCTTTTGCCTTTATCACTGATGCAGTCATCTCTTGGCGGGAACAAAGATCCATTTCTTACGGGAACAAGGATCTTGTTTTGTACCAGAAATGGCATGCCCAGTATTGTTCCTTCTTTCAATCTACATAATACAGAGACCAAAATTCTGATAATTCTCAATGTCATTTATGGTTACCTGTAAGATGTAGCCGCGTTTGTTGAGATACCACATAATCTATGAAGCTGGCGTCCTTCCCACACCTCTTAACCTCTCTCATCCTTTTCTCCGTTAATTTTAAGGGTTGGTAAATCCCCTAATTTGGCTTCTTTTCCAATCAAGGAAATACCTCAGTACTGACAGCATCAGCTTCATCCCTATAATTGATCAATTTTATTAAATTTTTTTGTCGCAACAATGGTGTTATATTAAGACCTTGCTACCTTGATCTTGGCTTCTTCCCTCTGCGTGTCCACACTCCTGTTGTTTGTGTTTGGCATGCTCAACTCCTGTATCCCTCATCTTAGTATCTGGCAAATGAGTTGCTAGGTATCTTCAGTCCTGTTCACTTACAAAATTCCTTTGGCTTTCTGGTCAACACCACACAACCATCCGTTTCCCTTTGATTGACCAGGGCTGGCTCTCTCTATGAAACCACACTGCATATGTGACTTCTGTGGTATCGCTCCGACTTGTTCCCGGCAGCATGGACGGAGCGGATTCGTTTCCCGAAACTTCGTTGTGTGTTTTCCTCGTTCTTTTTTTTCCATTCCTCAATTTCTCCTGCTTAGGGACCATATTATTCCCCCAGTGACCAATTTTCGTCACATAATAACATTTCCTTTCAAAAGGGTCTTGCTTCTCCTGCTCTTGTCTATTTGTTGTCCTTCGCGTCTATAGTGTTTTCGAAAACGACCACACTCCCTTTGTCTGATGCTCATCACTACCGCATCTTAAACACCGTCCTCTAAACCTCCAACAATCTCGTCATATGTCACTACTTGTTGCAATGTAACACTGTTGGGCCTTTATTTTATATGCTCTCTATTTTCTTAATCTTGAATAATGAATCTTGACTGGCCCACTGGTTTACCGTACTCGCCAACCTTATCTGGCATACGTGTTATCCTGTCAATCTCCCTCATTTTAGGGTTGCCCATATTGGGGAATTCCTTTCCTCACGACTCTCTTTCCATAAATCTATTTAGTCGTTTATCCTCATCCGTCCCAGTTCAACAATATTCCTTCCACCAGCGGACCTTAGCACTTTATTTTTTCACCTCCCATTGCTCATTTTGAACACCGCTCCTAGACATATTTGCTTTTGGGCAAGCAATTCAAAAATTTGTTTTTTTATACACTTGCTTGTCCCCATCCTCTTCTTTGGTAGCTGCTTCATATATGTTGTTTGCACCCTGAGTGCAAATTCTGCTAACTTTTCACCCTGCATTCCCTTTATCTCCAATTCTCACACGAACGTCCTTCTGCAATCTAATTTGCTCGCTCTTCGTTTCCTTCCTTGCATCCCAACTCTTTAACCTGCTATAATGCGTATTATAATCTATTTTACGCCCTATAAATCCTTATAATACTTCTCAAAACCGGGCCCTCCAAAACCTTTCTTAGCCTCTAACCACCAACGGTTTCTTAATCCTTTCCTAAATTGTCTCTTTTTAGCATACCTTTCGGAAATCTCCCTAGAAGGCATGCGAATTTGCTGTACTTTCTCTCTTACCATACTTAGCGGTTTTACCGGCCTTTCATTAAGCCCTACTAAGAGATTTCATAACTTCTATTCATTCTCCCATCCACTTGATCTTGTATGGATCTTCCAGCCACCTCGCCGATGATTGACTTATCAGTCTTAGTATCCATCTCCTTCCCACTCATCGGAAAAACAAAGTCGAGAAATATATATACCCTACACAAAAATTTATATCACAATATATATTTACATATATTATCTACATACATATATATAATATCTATATATATATAATATATATATATTATATTATATATATATATATTAATATATATATATCTATATATATATATATCTATATTATATATATATCTATATTATATATATATAAATGTATACAAATGCACAATATGTATTTTTTAGACTTCTCACATACACATGTTCTACATACATAAATACACAAAGAACATATATATTTATAAATATAACTATATAAATTATATAATATATATATATATATATATAGTATATAATTATATATATATATACCGGATATATATATATATCCCCTTATATATTTCTATATAATAATTATATTCAAAAAAATTACCGCCAAAGAAACAAACTTATGTCCCCCAAATATATATTTTTCTTTCTTAAAAAAAAAGAAAAAACTCAACTACAATTTTATGACTTATCATTCCTGATGGACCTCGAAATTATTCTTATTATTATTTCCGCAATCACTTAACCATTAAAATTATTGAGAGGGATAATTTTTCTTTTCTTCAAGCCATGAAATATTCCTGAAAAAAAAGTCTCTCTCTCTGCTTCGTACTTATTCCCCCCCTCCCTCTCTCTTTAATTTTTATATCCCTTAAATCTTGTTGTCCTTTTCTCCATTTCTCTTTATTTATTTTAATATCCCGTCGCTACTTTCTTCCTTCTCTCTTTTTTTTTATTTTTTTTTTTTTATGCTCTTCTTCCAAAGTCTACGGAGCCCCCAATTTGTTAGCGCGTTGCTTTTGTTAATTGATTTTTGCCTTGTTGTTTTTTATTTGGATTCTCTTTTTTTTAAGGTTCCCAGATTCTCTTTTGAGAAGGCTTATTCCTGACAAAAAGAAATGAAAAAAAAGGGATTCAACAATCACACGATGTTAATTTTTGATATAATAAAATAAATACTCATTATGTTTGTCAATCCTCATTGTACCTATTACCAAAAATATAGTATATTAATCCTATTGTACCCTATTACCAAAAATATAAATTAAGTGATAAACTCCAAAACTAAAAATATATACTAAACATTTTCTTTTATTGAGTAAAAAGTATTAAATTATCCGGAAAATATTCATATAATTTATTGTCAGAATTTTATACAATTTAGGGAACGATACGCTCCTTAGCAACTTATCCAAATTGTTCCGAAGAGTTTTTCCTAGGGGGGGGGGGGGGGGGTTGACTAGTTGTGATTCGGAGGGAGGAATGTGACTAGTAATGTGACAACACGCGTGACGTTCAATGGCAGGAACAGCTCGCCTAATGCTATCCTGTTCGACCTCAGCCACCAACAACTTCCCTGGCACGGATCCAAATTGGTTTATTTCCAGATTAACTCTTTCGCCGAGGACAAGATTCGGCTCTTCTTTCATGCCCTCCAGTGAAGTAACTGATGCCTCACACACTTCCTTCAGAGTTTTTAATCGACCCGATAAAACGGGTCTATAGGTACTATCACGTTTGTGCCTGATAATTTCTCTCCGCCCGCAATCGCACCCCGATACTGGGGAAAAATTAAACTTGTTTGTCAGTTTAACAATTCCAAAATCCTTCTATGTATTGAACTTGGAACTTAGCTGCTAATTTCCTCGCCACAATTTTAACAACTTTGGTGATACTTACTCTCGGTAAAACTGGTGGTGAGGAACCTGCAAAATTAAACTCTATCAGTTGGACAATCTATTCGAGTGAGTAAAAATATTGACCTAATTGCCTCCTGAATTTAGTTGGTTCGCTCCATACATATATATATATATATATATATTATAGTATATATATACCCCTATATATATATTATATATAATATATAATCTAATATACTAAATTTATATTAATATTATATATATATATAATATATATATATAATATATATATATTTATGAATCTTTGTAACAGAATAAATATGTTTACAGTTGGTACCGTTTATTTAGATTTCGTTTTTGTAACACTTGTTTCAAACAAGGGCTAAAATTTAACATTCTGTTTCAGATAAAAATGATACATTTGATAAATCAAATCAATTCGGGGTTAAATTTATTATTTTTCAATACATGAAATTGATAATTGAGATCTCGTTTATCTTCATTATGTAATTATTAAGTTCAGAAAGTACCGTATTTCTTTTTTTTATTTGTTTAAGATGGATGTTTTAATTTTCATTTTGAGTGATTTCTCTTGAAATTCACAAAATTCATTATTTCGCAAGTACATTTTCCAGATATCAATTGCATATTTCTTAACCGCAATGATTGTGAAAGTTATAATAATAATTAATAATTAAAGCAAAAATAGTAATAAAAGTAAAAAATTATAAAAATTATAATTTTAAATAATGATTTATTTTCTTTTTTGTTGCAGGCATCAACAAACCATGAATGCAAGTGTAGATCTATGTCATCAAAATCGAACAGTTTAAGGTTAAGTATATATATAATATAAAAATTACATTATATTATATATAATATATAATATATATATACTTATATATATACTATATTAATATATATAATACTATATTATATACTATACTATACTAATATATATATATGATAGTAATATGATATATCTAAAATGCTAATTAGACACAGGTATTTAAAAGTTCCTGATTATTTAAGCTTTAATTTATTGACTTATTAAAATGTTATTTAGTTTATTTAATAACTTTTGATCTCACGAAAGTTTAGAAAAAATAAGAAAATTACATTTCTATCTACTATTGCAACCCCTAAATGAGTCTTTTTAACCCCTCACTCCTTAAATCTTAATATCATGTTTGCTAACAAGGCAAATTATTATTTAGAACAGTTAGATAAAAAAATTAGTAATTGAAATATACGAGACCACACATTCTGCCTATGAGGCAATATCAATAGATCTAGTCTTCTGACCACATTTCTTCTTGACATTCAGAGACAACTCAAAAATTTCCCTTATTTAAGCTTATACAATAGCGAATAATTTTAAATATTTTTGGTTTGTGGTTTAAAATTAATCGTCAAAATCTTTTGTGAATTGACAGGATTTATTTTATTGAGTGTTTAATATAAGTATATCTTATATGATTATATTATATACCTAACTATATATATAGTATATAGTATATATAGATATATATATATATATATATATATACATATATATATGAATTTTAATATATATTTAGTATAATATTATAATATATAGTATACCCTATAATAGTATAATATATATCTTATACTGCCGAAAAATGGATTATTATTAAATTGGCATGTCGGTTGCTATAGTGGTGTGTTAAGGTTACCTCGACAACTATGGTGACCAAAGAAACGAAGGAATTGGGACACGTCCAAAATTTTGCAACAGCATGGAACCAAAAGGAATATGAATGGCAGAGGGTATTACAGGCGTAGAGGGCATAATGAGAGCGAAATTGCGGGATTTTGTGCCTGGCTACGCTGTAACTTTCTGCATTAAGATAAATGGTATGTGACCTAAAGTTTTCCGTCCTTACAGCTTAAGTATAAACAAGATGAAGAAATAATCCCTAGATATATCTTTCAGAGTAAGGCTGTTTACTCTGACCAAGCAATCCAAGCGATCCGGTGATTATGAGTTGTTGATGATTAAAATAAGAAATTACTGGAGATTTTTTAGCGAATAGTGGAAATAGTGTAATATCTTGATGTCCTGAAGTTGTGGCTTACATGGATGAATAATAGTTGTCAACATTATCCTGATAAGTGAGATGATCTTATGGGATTTGATCGGTCTGAAATATGCCTAAGTCTCAAAATCATGTTTCATATAGGCTGTTATTTATCAAAATGTGAGTATCTGCGAAACAAACATTGTTTGAGTTAAGCATATTAAAAGAAATTTAAGATGAATTAACGTGTATTTTCACCATGGACGTGGAGTGAGGGCGGGGCTAGTAATATGACCGTTTAAACAGTAATCGATTTTATCTGTATCAAGAAAGAATTTTTGTGATGATATAAATCTAAAAATAATGAATTTATTTTTACAGTATATTTATATATATACTATATATCCTATTATAATACATATTTTATAGTATAATATAATATATATATATATAAATATATCTAATATATATATATAATATATATATACACTAATATATATTACATTTAAAACTTTAATAAATTAAAGATATTAATAGTATATATATGACAATTATATATAATATTATATAAATATTATTCATGTAATGGAAACCATTCAAAAAAATTAAATTCAAAACTGGCCAGTTTCTTTATTAGTAGCATATTTGGTACATCTGGAAATAGTATGACCATTTTGAGAATATCGTAAATTGCGAATGCAGAATCAACAAATACATCCCCTGAGTATATATATTTATAATTAAATATATAGTATAATTATATATTATAATATATATATACTATATATATATATATAAGAATATATAATATATAATATATTATGTATATATATATATAATAATTAATATAATATATTATTATTATATATATTATATTATATATATAACAAGGGGTGCGGAGTCGGTTAATTTTTATTGCCAGCTCCGTTCCTGGTCCACCCCCCAAAAATAAATTCACGTTCCGGCTCCACACAAGCCCTTGCTGCTCCGTGGCTCTTTCTCCGCACCTCTGTTTATAAGCAATCAGTGGTTAAAACCAATCAAAGCATCACACTGCTATGTAGCTTTTATGATATGTCGTCAATAGTTTTTGCATGCATTCGTTACATTCTTTTTCTTTCTGGAGCTTTCGGAGGATAATAAATTTTATTGCCATGCGTACATTAAGTTTATATAGCAAGTTAGCAACACTTTTACACAATTACAGTTAAGAAAACAATAATGATAAACATTTCGGAAATTGTGATAAAAATTTATAAAATCTAAACGGATGGTTGTTGTACTTTATTTTTTATTTATTTTTATTTATTTATTTTTTATTATTATTATTATTATTATTATTATTATTATTATTATTATTATTATTATTATTATTATTATTATTATTTCTCTGCAACACCAAGCTATTGTTATTTACTGCGTATTGTAAAGCTAAAATTAATTTGCATTGCAACATGTATGAAAATCTTCATCAAATGCACATAGGTCGGGGAATGGACGGTAGAGGAGATATATGGCAAATACTTAACACTGCAGTAGTAACAAACACATACACATCGGCATCTTGAACCTACTGCGCGAGGAGAATATGTATCTCTATCATTTGCAACGTGTACAGTGTTTCACACCCAATAATTATGCACCACGTGTAGAGTTTTGCCAGTGGTTCTAGCAACAACAAACAAATGATGACGATGTTGCGTTGTTAATTCTCTACACAGATTAGGCGTCATTTGGCCGAGATGGGGTTGCGAATTTCCATAACATCATCATCTGGGCACACTACAATCCCCATGGCATATTCCTGATCACGCACCAGCCCCAATTCCGGATTAACGTGTAGACTGGTATTATTAGTGATAGCCTTATCGGAGCACCTGAACGATCAGTCATATCTACAGTTCGTACGAGATGAATTGCCAACACTCCTTCTATTCATTTAAAATCTGCACCCTTTTTTGCCTGTAGATTTGACTCTTATTAAGCTTTCGGATCCTATTTTTGCTTACCTGGATAGAATTACCTGTTGGGGTCTTCTCAACATTGTGAAATTCAACTCCTCATAAACCCACTTCTACAAAACTCACTCTCAATGACACCTTATAAGTTTTCTCTTTCATGTTTTACCCGTCTCTCCTCTTGACAATATAAGTATCTTTTTTGCCCTAACAAAACGTATTGGAAACTTCATAGTTCAACGGTTGCTAAGGCGAGCTCCAAGAAGCTGGGAGTTTTGTTTTGCCTGTGAGATTTATTTTTACTAAATTATTCCAACTGTTAAAGAGTTTCATCCTCCCTTGTATGGAGTACTACCCTCATATCTGAGGGTCTCGGATTTCACCCGTTTTTTTGGATAGTCTAGTCAAAGGTCAAAATTCTTATAAATTGTTCTGTACTATCCAATTCACTTGCACTTCTGTCTCTTTGAAGTTGCGTTGGTGTTTTCTTTGTATCTTTTTTGTGGGTACTACTGCGGGAAGTGCTAGAAGGAATTGCCCACTCTTATACCTCCACCTTCAAGACACCCTCGTTGCACAATGGGTACAGTATATGCACATGAATTTTGCTTAGACATTTGCAACTCCAGGCTTGTTCACTGTAGTGCTTTCTTCCTTTCAGCCACCACCTGCTATGAGAGATTCTCTCCCATCTCTTGGTTCTCTGCCGAGTTTATTCAATCTCTCACTTTAATTTAAACTTGCGTCTATGGTCTCACCTGTCAAATTTGCATTAGCTGTGCATTAGGCAGGTTTTATATTTTGTTATTATTTCATGCCCTTCTCGATAGAAACCTCAGCAGTGAAGGTGTAATATCCGTATATATAATTTATATATATATATATATATAATATATATATTATATTCTATATATATAATCTATATTATATTACTACTATATATTACTTATATATAATATTATTACCTATAATAATTTAATATAATATTATATATATATATATACTATATATATAACTTCTATATATATATATATACCATTAGTAACTGATAAATCTATATTTTGTATAGTATATATCTTATATAATTATAATATATATATATAATGTAATATAATATATTATATATATATATATATATATATTTATAATTATATGTGTGTGTTGTGTCGTGAGTCCAGTCAGATTTTATGCGGTATCATTAACTTTAAACATTATACTCTTTTGCAACTGCAATTTTTTTTTGTACATAAAAAAATAACAAAATTATTGACAAGTCCTATTCTGCATATGAAAAGATTAAATACTCTAATAATAAATAATAATAATAATAAAATAGATATAAATAAAATAGATAATAATCATAATATAATAATTAATACATAATGATAATGAACCTAAAATATATAAATAGGTAGTAAATAAATTATATATATAAAATATTGTATTAAAAAGAATAATTAATGTAATTTATGAAAAGTAATTATAATAAGAGTAATTTATTTACCTAGACAAAATTAAAATTTTAAATTGAATATTTGAGAATATTAATAATTCTAATATATATATATATAAACTCATATTTATTATAATATATATATAATATATATATATATATATACCACACTTTATATACATATATATAATATATATTATTTATATAATATATATATTGAAAACATTAGGAGTAAAAATATATATACGAAAAGCCTTTTTTTTTTATCTCTCTCAACTCTGAAATGTTACGTTAACCTTTCCTAACCCCCCATTAATTCACTACAGACTGGGAATACGAAGAAAGGATGAGTTCTCTATCTTGATTCTCCCTCCCCCACTTACACAGACTTTAGGGGATTCCAAAGAGAGGGGTTGAGCGGTATTTAAAGCAAAATTTAATTAAATCGTCAGGTCATTTTCAAATTGCCAGAGTTGTCACCTTATATCTATATATAATCATATATATATTATATATATTATATATATATATAATCTATATAAATATATATATATTATATACTATATATAATATATAAATTAAATAATAATACATAGATATTTAATAAACCCATTTTTGAATACATTATTAAATTAATATTTTTTAAATAAACTAATATTTAAGAACAATCGAAAATATATTTATTAAGCTTTTACTAATATATTGCAATAAATATTATATATTATATATAATTATATAATATAGTATATATCATTAGTTATATATATATATATATATTATATATATATTATATATAATATATTATTATTATATATATATATAATAATTATATATACTTACTATAATACTTTATATATATTAATATATATCTATTATATATATTATTATATATATAGTATATTATATATATATATAACCATATACTATATATATTATATATATATATATATTATATATAATATAACTTATATTATTTATAATTAATATTATAATATATATATATATATATTTAAATTGTCCAGTACATCTGTTCATATAATTTTCGGTTTAATTCAACAGCGCTTCCGATTTGATATTCAATTCTGCCTCTCCTGATAAGCTGAAACCTAAGCCAGCGGTAAAGGACCTCGTCTTTGGAAAATCGTTTACTGAACACATGTTAGAAATCCAGTGGGTGGATGGAGAATGGATGGCAACAAACCAAGATTTCTCCTTTCACCATTATCTATTCCTTCCAGCCCCAAAATCCTTCACAGCCGTTCAAGGTTAACAGATTTAGTCTATTTTACGTTGTGTTATCTATTTATTATTAATATATATTATTATGTATTATATTTTATTATATTATATTATATTACTTAATCATTAATTATTATTATTACAGCACGTTGCTAGTTAATTGTTTAACAGCTTTGTGTTTAGATAGGTAATTCTTAACTTTTTTTCACCATGAAGAGAAATTTCCTTCGAAGAATAGATATGATGAACATATATCATATTTATTCTGAATGGATATTTTTTTTCTTTCATATTTTCTCATTGTTTCTTTAAGAAAAGTTATTTCAATAGGGAGGGATCTTATTGCCTAAAAGAGCCTTTAATTAGGTAAGTAATAATAGAATGGAAATCCCACCTTATCTGTCAAAATAAACGATATTTACAATTTATTCATCTAACACGCCCGCTAGTGTGGCAGGCTGAAACGCCGGGGTTTTTTAATAATTTAATTAATAAGAATATGTTGACTTGAAATAATTTATTACGTAATATAATAATATAATAATAATAAAATTATTATATTTTAATATATTAATATTAATCATTTTATCATCCATTATTTATAATGTAAGAGAGATCATATATATATTAAATAATTTTTTATGCTTTTTATTGACAGTTAAACAAAAATAATCTTGTACAAAACGTATGAAGATGTAAAATATGGTTTAAAACCAAAGTTTTTGCTGTATAATGGAGTTATTGATTTATTTTGAGATAAAAAAGAATCTTTTTGTATTTATTTTTTTTTCCCAGGTTGCACGCCCATTGTATCTCAACTATGATTTTTAAGTGATCTTTTTATACACGTATATAAAAAATACATTATTTAAATTTTGTTTTGTTATTTTAAACATTGAATGATGGCATTTATATTTCTGTGCTTATTTTTAAAATATACAGAATGAAAGAGAAATAATGTGTTAATGAAATTTATTCTATTATTATTAATTTTGTTTTTCAAATTAAAAATCTTAATTAAAACTAAATAGATGAAATATACTGATGAGGCCTAAGAAAAAAAAAAAAGTCTTGTTATCTTTCTTAGAGTTACGATTGTTACGATTTACAGAAATTTTGCAGAGAAACACTGCATAATGCTTAAACTGAAATAAACTCAACCAGAATTAACTTAATTCTTTTAATTGGGACAGCAAGAGATTTAAGAGTTTTAACTTTTAACTCTTATAATCCCTTATTTCCTTTACTATATTATATTATAAATATATATTTATATAATTATATATATATATATATATTTAATATTATATAATATATATTATATATTATCTAATATATTATATTTTTATTTATATTATATATATTATTATATATATTATTACTAAATTACCTAGTGTATTGCATGGCTTTTCCCTGCAATTTCAAAAAATCAAATACACAAATAAATACAAATCTCCCAAATTACGCAGCCCTTAGAATTTATCAAGTCAACTAAAAACCCCAATCCAACATTTCACGTATGAAACCTCCATCTCTCCCCATTTCCACATTTACATCTGGAGATGTAGGTTCACCCAATTCTTACAAAGATCCGTAACAACCCATTCATGTCAACCCTAAATTTCTTCTTCATCCCTCTCGAAAAGACTAAAATTCCCTTTTCCTCACCTGCACTAAATTTTATTAATTTACACTTTTTTTCATCTTCCCCCGCCCCCTCCCAATAGTCCATGGGACTTTACATATCCATTCCCACCTAACAAACACATACCTTCAAACCGCCCAAATAATCTTTATTAAATACCCCTCCCCAAAACCCGTCACCCAATAGAAGAGACCGTTCCTAGAAGAAGCCAATGAACCACCCCCCCCCCCTCGCTCGTGTGCAGATCGGTCACCCCACACCGAGACTCATGCATATTAAACATAGATTTAAACTAGACCAACTACTACTCCCCATCTGCACTCAGATGCCACAATTCTCAGATACAATTATAGAGCAACTTCTTCTGAGATGCCTCTAGCTCTGACGCCCCCCGATGCCTCTTTTCTGTATCCTCGACCTGTGGACCCGCATCGGTGGCGGCTGGCCGCTTCCGGAAGCAGTGTGGCCTGCCAATTTAATGTGGCCAGGGCAGTTAAGTATAATATATATAATTATATTATATAATATATTATATTAATAATTTATATTTATATTACTATTATTTTATTATTATATAAATATATTATTTATTATTATATATATTATTAATATAATTTTAATTATAATTGAAGTTTAAACTTTATATTTACTAAACTTATGATTAATTAGTAAAATTAAGTATTAAATGTACTACAATTTGAAAAACTACTTGTCCCAAAGTATATTCAAAATATATTATTAAATATATAATATATATATATAATATATATTATTACATTTATCAAAACCAAAATTATATTTATCAAATATTATAATATTCATATATATATTATATATATATATAATATATATTTATTTATTATATTTATATATATATATATTTATATTTATATAATATATATTCCCACCTGTTATTTTATTCATATGGTATTTAAAATTTTACCAGCTGTTTGTAGGAATGAAAGCCTACAGAGGCGTAGACGGGAAAATCAGACTTTTCAGACCTGACGAAAATATGAAGCGAATGAACAGAACTGCTGAAAGGGCGTCACTGCCTACTTTTGATGGAGATGAACTCATCGAATTAATAAAAAAACTCATTCGAATAGACCAAGAATGGGTTCCCCATTCGGAATCATCAAGTCTTTATATTAGATCCTCAATTAATAATCTAAATGAGTTAATTTCTCCAGATAATACAAGAGACCTTCAAATGGCAAACATGAGGTGAGGGAATTTTATTATTATTATTGTTATTCATTATTATTATATTATTTTATTATATAATTAGTACACTCGGCTAAGAAAATTCTATTCCACTGAGTTGCTTCTTCATGCATATTCGTGGCTTTGTGAAAAAAATATTCAGTTCCCATTAGAATGCTTCTTTCAATTAAATATTGTCTGACCGGCACTGTCGTGTATAGGAATTTAATTGGACCTATTTTCAAATATAAATTTTAAAATATACAATTGGCTCCATTAAATTCAATAATGCAGATATATCATGAATAGACAATTTTTTCTTCAAAACAGGATGCTGCTCTAAAGTCAACAACCTAGAAAGTCTTCTTCTCTTCGTAAATTCTATTGCGCCAACAGGACATATTTCTCTACTGGGTTTCTAATGCAGTTTTCTTTACTTCAGATCCCCACCTATGTTTTACGTTCTTGGCCAGGGGGATGTTTGGTCAATTGACAAATGGTAGCTAATTTATGCCCACATTTAATGATACATTGGTATTTTTATACTACGATCATCGTTTAATCATACCTTCTAACTTTCCCAAAGGTTGGGTGATGAGGTGCGCAACAAATACGCCGAAAACAAGGAAAAGTCAGTAAAACGTAACATGTGAGCTGTAGTAAAAAAAAAAAAAAAGAAATACCCCCTATTCCCCCCCCCCCCACTTCTTACCATTCCCCCATACCTTAAGTGAGAGTTCGTCGCAGTAAAAAAAATCCACCCTAGGGCTTCACAAGACTGCGACGGACCCAGAATTCCGGTATAAAAAGCGTGTTGAAGTTGTATCTTATGTCCGTTAAGTAACGGCAATCTCGCAAAAGATGCCATGTGCCTTCGTTATTCCGGAAAAAACATCTTCGGCGTTGGAAGAGGGGTGCTTTATTGATTCTAAATTTATATTCTTGAAGGGAGGGATTACGCCCAGAACGGAAACGGGACCGCATTATATGAGTCTGATAGAAGGATAAGGAAGAAATTCAAGGGAGGATTAATTTAATTTTTTTTTTTGGATATTATAGAATGTAATGATCTAGGTCTGTAGGAAGCTAGGGTTATTAGGTGGTTTATTTGGTTTAAAAAAAAAAAACTACCTTTTAACGTGCTTTTATCCCCTATGCAGGGGGTAACACGGGGGGGACCACAGGAAATCAAACTTTAAGGCCGGCTATCCCAAACCAGCGACACCAACGTGTTCGCAGTCGAGTTTTAATTCTTGCCCCCAGGTAGATAAAACTCCAACTGCTACGCGGAGGATTTGAACCAGCGTCCTCTCGTATGAGAGGCGGTGGCTCAACCCTCCTGCGCCACGAGGCGTATATATTATATATATATATATATATACTATATATATATATATTTTCTCCCTTCTTTTATTCATATATTATATAATACTATATATATATATATATATATTATATATATATATTATATATACTATATATATATATATATATATATATATTTTCTCCCTGCTTTTATTCCAATTTTGAAAAGCTAAATTTTTACTCTTTTCAAAATATTTTGGAACAGCTCTAGATCAATAACCTGACCTGATTGGATTAAATGAATAGCATTTTTGAATTCAGCGTGTCGAAAATATATATATTCAGCTGAAAAAACCTAAACCAGGAAAATGTTGCAGACCAGTGTTATCAATGAATAAATTGAATATTTCAAATATTGATAAATAAATATAAAAAAAAATTAAAACATTTTGAAAAATAAATGTTTTAAGTATAATAAAAAAAAATTACAACTACTAAGTTCAGGTTATGATAAGTTTTGCTAAGTATACACATATTAAATCAGTGTATACTTAACAAATCTTATCGTAACCTGAACTAGAGGGTTCTAAACAGACCAAGAAGCTGTACGACTCAACCTAACCTAAATGCACCATTGATGCTGTACAACTAAACCTAACCTAGATTGATCAACATTGCAGTAAAATTTGAATATATATATATATTGAAAAAAAAGGTAAACTAAGATAAACACACACCAACCTTATTGATCCAATCCAGTTGAGGAGTAATTGTATGCAAAAATAAAGTTATTTCTTTTTTCTCTAGTTCCAGGTGTAACTATATAAATCATATAGAGTGTTTAAATATATATAAATATATAAATGATGCCTCTTCTTTTAAGATATGTGCAGGCACTTATTTTATTAACATTACTTTTACATATAAGGCTAGAAAAGAAAAATACCCAAATTAGTATGCAAATATAGAAGGTGAAAAAATAGTAAAGAAAAACACACTTATTCAATAACTTATAAACTCTTGTGTAAACTCTCTGCATCCAATCATCTGTCAATCTGTATGCAAGCAAAATGTTAATAACCATCAAGCAAACTAAAAGGTAGAAAATAAAATGATCATATATATATATATATATATATATATATATATATATATATATATATATATATATATATATATATATATATTATATATATATATAATATATATATATATATAATATATATATATATATATATTATATATATACAGTATATAAATATATAGATTTTTTTATTTATTTATCTACATACTTTTCTATTTAATCAAATTGAAATTAATGATAAGCGTTAAAAAAATTAGAATATCAATAAATAATAGGCTAAATATTGATGTATCAATAATCTGAAACACATTTCAACAGTGTATTTTCATCCCTACACGAACAAAATAAAGTCAAAAATTTATGTTTTTCTTAGTATTATTTTTATTTTTATTTAAATTATAAACTTAAAATGTCCAAAAATCAGTGGATAAAACCAAATAATCTTTTTATACCATTTTTGTAAATTAAAAGTTTATAGTTTTAATACAGTAATTACGTAATTGCTTTTCACCGGAACTCGACTATTGCCTATTCTTGTAATAATAATTTTAAATTTATGCAGAGCAGAAATTTTTTCCATCATTCCTAATTTTCTTAAACATTAATTACATTAAAATAAATTACATAGCTACCGGTATTACATCCAAATTCTATGAAAAATCTAAAGAATCTTAATTTTCCCCTTAATACCTCCCCTTAATCATCCAGAATAAGGAGGGTGGCAGAATCGCAGATGAATGTTTCAATCAATAAAATCAGCTTTAAATCAAATCGTCTTCCAAATTGATGAACTCCCATCACAATAGTTGATCAATTATTTATTTATAATATAAACCATTTGTTATTTTTTTTATTTGCTTATTACAAATTGTCAGGCTCCATCACAACAGCTGATTCCAACTGTTTAAAAGTAAACCTCATAAGCAGTCATGGTCAATTTTGCTTGAAGTTATGCTACAATTGTGTAAGCATTTCTTACTGTATGTAAGAACAAATAAAATTGAAAATGGTCTATCTATCTATGCTTATTGTGTTTGAGAATGGTTGTATGGAGATCGGGTTGCCATTAAAATACTCACCCCACAAAAAAAAAAAAACACCTAATAAAATCCAAAAAAAAGCCGCAAGTTTTTTTATTTTTTTATTTTACTGATTTTCAACAATATGAGATATTTTTAAAAATTACAATTATGCAATAACAACAACTACCATATGTTATGTTTCATTATTAGTGAGCTTATTTGCATTTTATTTAAGATTTTCACTGATTTACCTTGTAAATATTTGAAATAAATGAGAATGAAAAAATTAATTTTTTAAATTTAATACAAAAGAAGTAGCTACAAAGGAATGTATCTTTAAACTTTATTGACTAGAAGATAATAATTAGATTCCATTATTAAAATTACTCAAACTTTTCAGTAAATGAAAAATAAAAACTCTTTCCTCTTTGGTTATAAATTTACTAAAATATATTTTGAATTTCCATTATTTTATAAATTTATATAGTATGTAATAAAGTATTAAACTAATTTGTAACATTGGATTGAATCAAGTCAGTGAATGAATCACATTTTTCAATTTTATTTTACATTAGTAACTATCTGGTTGTGTAACCTGTCTTAGATACCAGTATTTATATATCCTTACAGTTATAATTAATCGAGCAGAATGACCCAAGTCTATTTCAAACTTTCGACCAAGCAAGACCAAAAGTTGAGAAAATTCTTTCAATCTCCCAATTTTACCTAGGTTTTACCATAAAAAGTTTAAAAACGCAGGCATGGTTAGTTGGTGGGCAGCTCCTTGGGGAGATAGCATCGGGCGGGGTGACTTGGACCACTTTAGGTATAACTTCGTCTCCCGACTTTCCCCTAATGCACTTTTTGGATTTTTTTTTTCTGAAATTCAAGGCCATATAGTAGGTAATAAGCACACAAAAAAATAATAATGTAATTCTAATAATAAGTTTTATTAAAGTTTTAATAAAGCTCATTCAGCCTGACCTTGGAGGGGTGAATCGGACCACCATTGAGGGGTGAATCGGACCATCTGTTTAAATTCCTCTTTTACGTAAAATTCAATTTTATATTTTAATTTTTACTTAATATAATAATTGTTTATCATATTAAAATTAGTAATAAATAATAAAAATGTCAATAATGATACATAAAATAAGAATAAAAATAAGGTGGTCGGATTCACCCCTCTCCGCTCAAAAATTGACACTTTTTGGAATTCGTATTTTTTATATAAATTTCATTTTTTATGTTAATTTTTTGCTTAATATAAGTAACTATTTATTATATTTAAATTAATTTATGTATATAAAATGTCAATAATACGTAAAATACGAAAAAAAACAATTGGTCGCGACCCACCGCCACATAGGCGATATACGGCGGGGGTGAATCGAACAAGTTAGGCCCCGCGATTTGCCCACTAATACTGTTTGGAACAAAAATTTACTTTGCCAGTTTAAAGCTAACATACTCGAGTGTATACACAGAAAAAATAATTAAAATCCATCCATAATTTTTCATTTTATAACAAAGTTAAAAAAACTCACATTTTTCAAAAGTGCAATTTTATTGAAGGCCATTTTGTAACCCTAATTTATTATATTTTTTAAAAATATAAAAACTCTCTAGAATTAAAGATGATCTAAATAAAACTTGTAGTACTACAGCGTGGCTATTAAATGAGCGAAAAAAATTTTTTTATTTATTTTTTTTATTTAGAGTGAAGTCAGTGAACCGAATCACCCCTCTAAAAAAGCCGGGCCCGGTCACCCCGCCCGATGCTATCCAGTGCAAGCCTGCCTAGTTTCTAGGTAACAACTACTGAACTATTGGTAGCTAACTTACTAGCTTCCCAGAGCCTCAGATTATGATGATAACAATTTGTTAAGTTTAAAATATAAATTTAAATACCTATATTACTTAATTACTTTATTTAAGATAGTCCTGTTATGTCATTACAATCAATAACCTGTAACAATAGTAACACCATTTACGTTTACAAGTTTCACCAATTAGGCAATGACATTCATTAGACAATGTCTGCTACAAAATTATATGTTTAATTTGTAATTTTATACCTAATTATTAATTTATTTGTTAAATAATACTGAAATGACATTACAAAAAACAAATTCAATTATTGATAATTCAATTTTTTCTTCAAAAATAGAAATTTTAAAAATGCCCCAAAAAGTCCAATAAAACTCAAAAAAGCCCCCCCCCCCTAAAAAAAAAACAAAACTTAAAAACCCACTGGATGGTTTTTATGGTCCAACAATGGGTTTTTCCCACCCTGATGGAGACCATTCAAGTCTCCCATATCCCAGGGCCTCCTCCTATCTATGCTATATTACTCGAGTTTGGGAAAGGTTTTATGGAGACCATTCAGGGTTCCCCCTAACTCATGGTCTCTATTTTACTTTTTTTTGTTTTTCAAGCTCAACCCAGGAGCTCACATAAAACTTGTATCTGGAAAAGAATTTCATAGATTTTGTTCTGACTAATAATGTTATGAGTAAACACTTTCATTCGATAAGAATAGATGAAGATCAAGAAGTATTTGATCTATCAGACCATAATTTAATACAAATATATATAAAGAATAAAGTGGAAAAGCCTAATTATAAATTAATTATAAAGTAATGTGGATCGAATTGCCCCACGATTTTGGTGGGTGGGGCAATTTGGTCCACTTCAATTTTCACATCCCTAAGAATCCTCATTAAAGTGTTTTATTTTGATAAACTATATAACTGTTTTCATTTTTAAACATAATGGTATTACATTATTATTTTAAGAAATTGGGTTTGAAAACGTAATAAAATGTTCGAGTTTGCGTTTGTTTTTGTCAAACTGCAAAATCGTAAAAAAATGCTCGCCGAACGTAAGGAATTTCCTTAATTCTGTAAAGTTGCTATTCTTTTTTATTCTATATTATACAGAATTAAGGAAATTCTTTATGTTTGGTGAGCGTTTTTTTTACGATTTTGCGCTGTTTGACAAAAACGTTTCTTATATGCAATTTATGCAATAATGGCAATTTTTTTATTTTATATTACACAGAATTAAGGAAATTCTTTACATTTGGTGAGCGTTTTTTTAACGATTTTGCGATGTTTGACAAAAACGAACGCAAACGCTGTTTGATAAAAACGCACGCAAACTCGAGCGTTTTAGGCATGTTATGTTTCGTAAGAACCAATGCAAAAACGAAAATGGCTTAAGGGTCTGGCAACATCATCATCATAGTGTCACTTTGTATCCTGCCGTGTTACTTCTGCGTAAGTGTGAACCATCTTGCTGAAAAAAATTGTACAAATTAATTAGGCCTATGTGAAAAACTTTACCTACCTATCTTGCTGTAAAAGTGTAAAAATTATTTTAAACATTATATTTCGGACATTTTTTGTAAAAGAGTATTAAAAAATTTAATTTAATGAAGATTTCAATGTGGACCGAATTGCCCCACGCAAATTTTTAAACCTGGACCGAATTGCCCCATGTTACAATTTTTATAATAAAACATATTTATCTCTTGCCTGAATGACTCCAACGAATGCATTAAGGTTATGAACTATTTTTAAGTACTATATCTTGGTACTAATAATGTAGTACAATTATTTTGACCTGTATGATTCTTAGCAATAAGCCTAAAATTTACCCGATTTTATAGTGCTCAGGAAAAAAAAAAAAATCACAAAATTAATGGACTTAAATTAAAGGTTTCATAAAAATTATACCTGACATTAAACCACATTAATTTTACATCTTTAAAGATATAAAAGGAACTGCTAAAGACTATCTTTGAGCCACAGGACCGAATTGCCCGCATGTGGACTGAATTGCCCCATTTTACGGATATAGCTATATATATATATATATATATATATATATATATATATATATATATATATTATATATATATATATATATATATATATATATATATATGCGTCAGGCGGGGTGACTGTGCCCATCTTTTTTTAGAGGGATGATTCGGTCCACTCTAAATAAAATAAAAAATAAAAAATTTTGTTTTGCTCATTTAATAGCCAAGCCTTAGTAACACAAATTTTATTTAGGATATCTTTAATTCCTAGAGAGTTTTTATATTTTAAAAAATATAATAAATTTAGGGTATAAATGGCCTTCATAAATTCAGCAATAACTTTTGAAATGTGGTTTTTTTTTAACTGTTATTAAAATGAAATTGTGGATGGATTTTAAATTATTTTTTCAGTTGTTTACACTTGTTATGTTAGCTCTTTAAACTGGCAACATGTAACATTTTTGTTCCAAACAAGTAACTAGTGGCTAAATCAAGGGCTAACTTTGGTCGATTTCACCCACCATAGATTGATGATGGGTGAATCGGACCACATTGTATTCTTATTTTATGTATTATTATTGACATTTTTATTTATGTAGCGTCGGGCGGGGTGACCCAGGCCCGCCTCTTTAGGAGGGGTTGATTCGGTCCACTCTAAATAAATAAATAAAATAAAAAAAAAAAAAAAAAATAAAAAAAATAAAAAAAAAAAAAAAAAAAAAAAAAATCGCTCATTTAAAATTTTAATTTTAAGTTAGTACACAAGTTATTTAAGATCATTATTATTCTAAAAGTTATAATTTTTAAAAATGTTAGAAATTTAGGGTACAAATGTCCTTCATAGAATTTCACTTTTGAAAATGTGAGTTTTTTTTAACTTCGTTATAAAATGAAATATGTGGATGATTTTAATTATTTTTTCAGTGATACACTCGAGTTAATGTTGCTTATATCTGGCAAAGTAATTTTTGATCAACAGTAATTAGTGCAAAAACGGGACCTAACTTTGTGTCGCGATTACTCCCGCCGTAAAAATTGATGGATGGGTGACCAGACCCCCATTGTTTTTCGTATTTTAAGATAATTATTATTTACATTTTTTATTAACGTATACCTAATTTAACAGGCATTGAACGTTAATCAGCTATAATGTTGTTATCATATTATTTACAAACCAAAATTTTGCTGAAAAAATAAGATTCCAAAAAAGTGTCAAAAATTTTTGGGGGCGGAGAGGGGTGAATCGGACCACCTTATTTATTTATATTATTTATCATTATTGACATTTTTATTACTTATTAACGAATTTTAATAATGATAAATAATTATTATATTTAAGGTAAATAATAAAATATAAAATTGAAATTTATATACGTTAAAATGACGAATTTAAAAGATGTCCAGTCAACCCCTCCATTCTCTCCTTTTCAGCCTTTGAGAGATGATCGGAAAGTCATGCGTTATCTAATACCTTTAATAAAACTTTTTAATTTAATAGAATTAACATTATATTTTTTTTTGTGTGCTTAATGACTCTGACTATGGGGCTGGTGATTTACAAAAAAAAAATTTCCAAAAAAGTGCATTAGGGGAGTGTCGGGAGACCAAGTTATGCCTAAGGTGTGTCCATCATCCTTTTCTTACCTATAGCTATTTTAATATAATAAAAAGTTAAATAATATAGTTAATAAATTAAAATAAAAATGAAAATTATATGAAAATACGAATTCCAAAAAGTGTCAAAATTTGTCCCACGAGAGAGGTGAATTGGGCCACCACATTTTTATTTCTATTTTATGTATCATTATTGATATTTTTATTACTTATTACTAATTTTAATATGATAAACAATTATTATATTAAATAAAAATTAAAATATAAAATTGAATTTATACATAAAAGAGAAATTTAAACAGATGGCCCGATTCACCCCTCAATGGTGGTCCGATGCACCCCTTCAAGGTGAGTCTGAATGAGCTTTATTTAAACTTTAATAAAACTATTATTAGAATTACATTATAATTTTTTTGTGTGCTTATGACCTACTATAGGGCCTTGATTTTCAGAAAAAAAAATTCTAAAAAGTGCATTAGGGGAAAGTCGGGAGACGAAGTTATACCTAAAGTGGTCCAAGTCACCCCGCCCGACGCTATATTATAAATATGAATTTAAAATATATATTCATAATCCAACATCTAAAAAATTAAAAAGAAAAGAAAAGATAAAAAGAAATTTAAAAAAATGCCAATGTTACCAGAAGTGGCAGGAAACAAAGTTCAGAGTGGACTGAAGTTACAAGAATGGAAAATAGTTCAAAGGTTCAATCTAAATATTGTGACACAGAGTTAACATCCAAAATTGAGAGAATTCGAAATCATTTACAAAAGTGTGAAAAAAGAAATTCAACTGTGCAGAAATCAATTTTAGTTTCAAGGAATCAGCCAAAGGACCAAAATATCCCAATTAATCAACAGCTCGTTATTGAAAAAGATTTTCCTTCCACTTCACAGTCAATCGATATTATACGATCTTATATTCCCAGTCCAACTACACCATCTTTATCAATGGCATCAGCGTCTGAGAGTGATTCTGATAGCAGTTCAACAGCTTCAACTTCAAGTCATCAAATAAGTCCTAAGGGTCAAATAGCCAATTAACCATAGCCAAAAGCCAAAAAGCCAAAAATCGTGGCTTTTTGGTTTTTGACCAAAAAGCTGTCTTTTTGCCAACCCTGTTTATATTACAAATAATTGATAAACTATTGTGATAGAGTTTATCGATTTGGAAGAAATTAAATTTAAAGCTAATTTTATTGAATGAAACATTCATCAAACCATTGGACCTACCACACCGCCATCTTGTCTGTTTATATTTTTTCGTAAGAACTTGCTTAAATTTGACAAGCACTGGAAATTCCTTACATTTGGTGAGCATTTTTCACAATTTTGCGCAGTCTGACAAAAACAAAGGCAAACTTGAGCATTTCTTATGTTTCATAAGCACAAATACAAAAATGAAAACAGCTTAAATAACATGATATTTTGGAGCATGTAAAAAAACCAGCGTATCTCTCTCTCGTCTCCAGCTTACACGCTTCATGCTAAAAAAAAAAAAAAAACTCTGATAAACTTATATATAATATATATTTTAACTAAAGGAAAAGAAATATTTGTGATAAACCATTTTTGTGTTAACTTTAAGAAACTGTGTACTATTAGTCTATTAATTACTATAATTAGTGAAAGCAAACTTATTTAGTTGAGCTTGATCAAAATTTGATCAAATCCCAATTTTCGGTTCGCCTATCAGCAAACCCACATGGTAACCATTTGTTTATAAACAAAGTTGTGTAAATTGGGATATCCCGTGAACACTACCATCACTAAATCACAATACTTAGCAAAAAAAATTGCTTGTTTTTGTGAATTTTTTATTTCATAATTCACTGATTTTGAGGCTGAGTAAATGCCAAATCAATTACCAAATTTTTTTTAAGAAAGACATTTGAAAAAATGGAAAGTTACGGTAAGTACAGGCCGGAACCGGAACTTTTAAAAAATTGTGGTTCCGGTACATTCCTAATACAAACGTACATGTTATGAGTTCCACTTGCACTTGCGAGGATACATTCTTTGGGTCTGAGGTCCGTGAATTTTGAAAAGCCTATTTTTATATCTGGATACTGTCTTAAACAAATTATATGCTTCTTTCAAATTATATATTAAATATTTCTGCTCTTGGACTCTCTCACCAAACTTAAAAGACTTTTATAGGCTATTTCTTTTTCCCAGGCATAATTAGATTTATTTCCTCATTCTTATAAAATTTGATAACACCTTCAGCTGTCTGATGCAGAAACACTGATTTTCTTGTACTAGGCATTACTAGTACTCCTTGTTCTTTAACTAGCTCTTTAGCTGCTTTTGCCATGTAATTTGTGGCTCCAAATTCTTTTTCAACTTTTGAAATACTCCAGCTTCTTGGTAATACTGTTAAAATTTGCACTTTCTCAGCTCTACACTCACATACATTGAACTTCTCTTTTAACTGTCTTATAATTTCTGTTTCATCAGTATTAACATCCTCTATTGAATACATTCTTTAAAAGTTTCAGGTGGGTCAATGGATACCATTTTTTGTTCCCATTTCTGTCTTATTTTCTGTAATTTCTGTTCTTTATACCTAACTCCCTTCCCTAGCTTTCATCTTTTAATTGAGGTTTCATTAATGAGATCAAGGGACTCATTCAGAATCTCCAATTCTGTGCTAGGATCAGTGAAACATTCTTCAGAAGTACAGAAGTAGTAGAAGAATATTTGTCACAAATTTTTTGACCAATAGTTATTCCAGAAAGTGGATATTTCTGTATGGAGTTTTCTGTAACAATTCGAAGTCCTTTCTTTATTTTATTTTTGTGGATTTTAAAGGGGTCACAACATGGTAGGCTAACTCTTCAAGTTTTGATTTATGATTCATTCATTTTTCAAAGAAACTTCTAGTACCAATATTTTAAACAATTTATAGCAATTAATAATTCAATTAATAAGAATAATTATTAAGACAATGTATACTGAAATAAAATGGACAATAGAAAACCTGAAAAACAGAGAAGAGGAAAATATTAGTCTAATACATAAGTCAATAATACAAGTTGTTACATTTAAAACCAAGTTCTTATTGGTTATTCACACAAATACAATATGCAACATCATTTTAATAATAATATGTTATACACTCCTCTTCAATGTTTTTTATTTAAAAAGAGTGCTAAGATTTATGATGAACTTTTAACTGAATAAAGCTTCGATATTCTATTTCCATCTAAGGTCTTTATTATTTCAATAACATTAAGCAACAATAAAACCCCTCTTTATTACCCATCAAATTTTTTTTAAACCTTTACCAAGGTTGCAATAATATATGGGTAATTTTTAACGGTTATGGGGTGTTTTGACCTACAAAAAGTCAAAGGTCAACTTTTTTATTTGACTTCTAATGTCAAACTTGTATAGAATAAAGTTTTTAGAACTATTTAATATCATTAAAATGGTAGCGTCGGGCAGGGTGACTTGGACCACTTTTGGTATAACTTCGTCTCCCGACTCTCCCCTAAATGCACTTTTTGGAATTTTTTTTTTTTGAAAATCAAGGCCCTATAGTCGGTCGATAAGCACACAAAAAAAATAATAATGTAATTCTAAATAAAATAGTTTTATTAAAGTTTGAATAACGTCGAGTCAACCCGACCTTGGAGGGGTGAACCGGACCCAACATTGAGGGGTGAATCGGACCAATCTGTTTAAATTCCTCTTTTATGTATAAATTCAATTTTATATTTTAATTTTTACTTAATATAATAATTAATTTATCATATTAAAATTTGTTGTTAGAAATAAACATACAATAATGATACATAAATAAGAATAAAAATAAGGTGTCCGATTCACCCCTTTAAAGTTACTAAAAAATTCTGACACTTTTTGAATTCAATTTTTTAAATATATATAAATTTCATTTTTATTTTAATTTTTACTTAAAATAAGTAACTATTTTATTATATTTAATTAATTATATTTATATAAAATATCAATAATAATACGTAAAAATACGAAAAACCAATGGTGGTCCGAATCAACCCCTCCATCATTTTATTACGGTGGGGGAATCGGACGCAAGTTAGGCCCCGTGATTTTGCCCCTAACTATTACTGTTTGGATCAAAAATTTACTTTGCCAAGTTTAAGCTAACATACTTGAGTGTGTCCACTGAAAAAATATTAAAATCCATCCACAATTTTTTCATTTTATAACAAAGTTTAAAAAAACTCAACATTTTTCCAAAGTGAAATTCTTATTGAAGGGCAATTTTGGTCACTAATTTTATAACATTAATTTTAAATAAATAAAAACTTTCTAAATTAAAAGATGATCTAAATAAACTTGTAGTACTACCGCGCTGCTATTAAATGAAGCGAAAAAAAAAAATTTTTTTTAAATTATTATTAATTTTTTTATTTTTTTTAATTTTAATTTTAAGAGTTTCCGGATCACCCCTCCTAAAGAGGCGGCCCGGTCACCCCAACCGATCGCCCATAATTAAGCATTTTTGAGTAAGTTTACACCCTGCGAAATATTTAATTTTAATAACAGTTAACGTAAATTCTTACAATACTGTTTAAATAATAGTAGTATGGTAAAATGTTTTCCCGACAAATAATACAATGTTGCAAAATAATTTAACTATGCAACTTACAGACCTAATATATAGCGTCGGGCGGGGTGAACGGGCCCGCCTCTTTAGGAGGACTTCGTCTCCCAATTTTCCCATAATGCACCTTTTTGGAATTTTTTTTTTTTTTAAAGTTCTAAGGCCATATAGTAGGTAAAAGCACATAAAAAAATAATAATGTAATTCTAATAATAATAGTTTTATTATACGTTTAATCCTTACCATACTGATGATGGAGGGTGAATCGGACCACCATTGAGGGGTGAAATCGGACCATCTGTTTAAATTCCTCTTTTTTACACGTATAAATTCAATTTTGTATTTTTAGTTTTCACCTTAGTCATAATAATTGTTTATAATTATTAGTAATAAGTAATTAAATATAACTATTGATATGAAATAAGAATAAAAATGAAGGTGGTCCGATTCACCCTCTCCGCTCAAATTTTGATACTTTTTTGGAAATTCGTTTTTTTTTATATAATTTCATTTTTTTTTTTAATTTTTACTTAATATAAGTAACTATTTATTATATTTTATTAATTTAATATCGTAATAAAAATGTCATAATAAATATGTAAAATAAGAAAAAAACAATGGTGGTCCGCTTCCCCCCTCCATCATCAATTTTACGGCGGGGTGAATCAGATCCAAGTTAGGCCCCGTGATTTAGTTACTAATACTGTTTGGAACAAAAATTTACTTTGCCAGTTTAAAGCTAACATACTCGAGTGTATACACTGAAAAAAATAATTAAAATCCATTCACAATTTTTTATTTTATAACAAAGTTAAAAAAACTCACATTTTTCAAAAGTGAAATTCTATTGAAGGGCATTTTGTACCCTAATTTATAACATTTTTTAAAAATATAAAAACTCTCTAGAATTAAAGATGATCTAAATAAACTTTGTAGTACTACCACCCCCTTAAATAGGGAATTTTTTTTTTTTTTTTAATATTTTTTATTTTATTTAGAGTGGACCGAATCACCCCTCTAAAAAAGCCTGGCCCAGTCACCCTGCCCGACGCTACACCATTCAATTCCTCTCATCGAGATCTTTCAATAAATCAAGTATAAAAGAAATCGGTTACAGTCACTGTCAATTCCAATTGGGTGATTTTGTATGGAAAGACTCTATACTTACTTGATTTACTTGATTTAGTTTTCGTTGCAGCCACCATCTCGGGCAATTTTGCAACTGTTCATAAAACTTCCTCAAATCAGAAATGTTATAAAAAGATCCATAATATCATCAGCTTCTAAGGTAATTGAAATTCATTTTCATAATTAAATCAGATTTAGAAAATTTATATCTTTCAAATATTTTATAATAGTATTTGCCGGAAAAAAAATAATTTATAATAGTATTTGCCGGAAAAAGAAAAGAAAGAACATTAAATAAATCAAAATTGAGAGAAAGAGTATCATAAGTATTTATCAAATGTTGTCTATGAACCCGAAAAGTTGGACACTCAATGAAAAGATGTTGTAAAGTAAGTCTCACATTACAGTGTACACAAATAGACGGAGGTCTATTTTCAAAAAAGTGTGCATGAGTCAACTTTGTGGTGCCCATCCTCAATCTAGCCAAAATTACTCGATTTCTCCTTCCAATGTTGTAAGTATATGACCAATCTTGAATCAATGGCTTGACTTTAGTAAGTATACTGCTTTCTCTATTCCACAGGGACTGCCACAAAGATAAACATGATTTTCATACCAATAATCTAAATTCAGACACAGAATATCCAATATTAATCTTTCCAATACAACCTGCCTCCTTTGCAGCTTCATCTATCAAGTCATGCTCTACTATACCCACATGGCTTGGAATCCAGATAACTTGGATGCACACACCATCTTCAAAATACCCAGAAGAGCATGTAGTGGGTGTACCAAAAAGTGCTAACTGGTAATTCCTCTGAGCATTTACAGATGATAAAGAATCAGTAAATATTGCCAATTTATTGTGAGCTATATCTTTAAAATGTTTAAGAACTCTATAAAGAGCATATAATTCGGCAGTAAAGATGGAACAATAATCAGGGAGAGAATACTTATGCATATCAGAATCATACATAAAAGCACAGCCAGTTTGAGAGTCCATTTTGGATCCATCAGTGTAGCTAACATGAAAAACCTCCCGACATAACTCTTGTTTAATATTTGGAAAATAAAATGTGATACAGCCTTACTGGTCTAATATTCTTTGGATGATTCAAAAAACAAGTATCAAAAGAAATACATGGAAAAACCGTTCTTGAGCAAGGCACAAACACAGCAAAAATTGGGTGATTTCGTATGGAAAAACTCTATAGTAAAATCAGGTCCATAATAGTCAGCCACATTTGTTTACATTTGATTACAGTGGCATGGGATAGAGTAAGAAAATTTCGCAACTGCTCATTTTGAAAATCAAAAAAAATATTCGATAATGAATATCAAAGCTTACCCTATTAAAGGGTCGGGCCTATAATAAAGGTTCAGCGAATTGATTAATAAAAAAAAAAAAAAAAAAATTAATTTTTTTTTTTTTTTTTTGTAATTTTTTTTTTCTTTTTTAGGAAGAAGACAATGAAGATTTATGAATGGAGTTGTAAAACAGTAAACAAAAGTTTCGGTGATTACCCAATACCCATTATTTATTGGAAAATTTGAAAACTTAGAATAAATAGTTTAAAGAACATTTTAATAACCAAATGTAATATAACAATTAAATATATACTTTCTTTTAAGGGGACTCACCACTTGTCGAACACTAACTTTTTTGAGTAAATACAAATACAAATACTTTTTTTTTTCGTTATTCTAATTATTAGGAAAATTCCTCCTCTACATCTACATCATGGTGTGATTTTATAAGAAAAAAACTATTATATACTTCCACATATATATATCTTCTATTTTGTGTTTATTTTGATCTTACGTCTACCTTATTAGGACATTTATTCCGGTTCAGATCAAATCAGTTTGATATTCTATCAGATTTAAAGCAAGCCTTCTTTCAAATTAAGTTAAAATCTATCAAAGACCGCTATCGCTTTTGATTTTTTTGGAGAAGTAATGGTCAATTAAAGGCTTATCGATACTCAACCATTGTTTTTGGTTTCACATCCTCACCTTTCATCCTCAATTATATCGTCAAGTATCATGCTCAGTCTTATAAGGATGATGCATGTACTCAGATTCTATTGAATAATTTTTTGGTTGATAATTTAATTATTAGTGGCAATGATCCACAACATTTAAAGGAACTTTATCATGAATGCAACAAAAGAATGGAAGATGGTGGTTTCCATCTTAGAAGTTGGGACTCTAATAATGATCAATTGAGAGCTGTTATGGAAGAAGAGAGTAGAATAGTTCAACATCAGGAATCAGAAGATAAGGTTCTTGGATATCTTTTTAATCCTCCTTACAGATTAAGTGACTATAGCCTTTTATCCCCTCCCTCCTCCTCCTCTGCACTCCTCCTCTCCTTACTCCCCTGATCCTCTTCTTTATCCTCCTCCCCCTCCTTCTCCTCAGCCAACAGCACCAATACGACCGGCTCAGACTCCACCCGCACGGTCATCGTCATCCTTGCCTCCCTCCACTCCGGCTCAGGATTCTTCACCTCCAGCTCCATCTCGAGCTACCCTTACGACTCATGCAGACGTTCCGACTCGCCCGATCACACGTTCACAAACAGGGAATCCTGTCCAGACTCCATCACAAGCTCCTACTAGACTATCGAGCAGAGGTAGGCATATACGATGGCCAGCTCGCTACCTCGATTAGGTTATCGTGCCTTTGGCACTGCAGTGGGGTATATGTGGTGAGCAACATAATGTAATACGTCATAATGCGCAGTCGAAAATTCTGTGTTCAATTTATTTTATTTTTGTTACTAAAAATCATAGACTGTGGCATCATGTACGTAACTTGTGATTCGTTGTCGAAATCACCCGTTTTCGCTGTGAGAAGAGGCTTTTCTAAGTTTTCGTTTTATTCTTGTAATTATTTTATGATCAAAGCTTTATTATTATATTTTGTTTAAGAACTTTTCATCCAGTTTTATGCGGTGAGTGCAGTGACCCAAAAATATTTAATATATTATGTATAAATTAAAATCATTACGTAGGCCCTATTAGGAGGCCCTAGGTGTGAAGTGACTATTGTAGCAATTTTATTATATATTATTATTTTACCATATATTCTTAGTTAGTTTATTCATGGTAGCAAGCCTTGGGTTAGACATAAACCAAGGCCTAATTCTTCCTCAAGGGCTTTCCTAGTAGGGAACCTACGGCAAATTTTCCAAATTTTACTTTTGTAAATACTTTTCCAAATGCAAGTAGGCCGATGTAGGCCCTACTTGTTTATATTCAAATTACTTTTATTTTATTTATTTATCACTATCATTATTTATATATTATTATATCTTGTTTTATCGTATTATTTATTGCTGTATTTTTCTATTATCCAGGACGTCTGGGGTTCAAGCTACAGGCTACATTTCAATTATATGCTCCAACTTGCTCCTGTGTTTAACATCCTTACAAAAGAAGTTCTGTCTGACTAACAATTACTACAGCAGAGCTTCAATAAATAAATATATATATAAAATATTATATTATATATATATATATATATATATATATATATATATATATATATATATATATATATAATATATATTATATATATATATATATATATATATATATATATCATAATATTATATATTATATTGTCGGTGTTTGGGTAGGTAGATTATGAAGGTTTCAAGTAATTCACGGCTTCATATAACACCATATATTTGAAGAAAAAATTCAAAAGTGTGCTAATGCTGAGCCTATAGCAGAGACCCCAAGATCCTACAAAAAATACAAAAATAATTAGGACTTGGGAAGACTAAATAACACTAAAATAATAAAAAATAAGAAAATAATACATAATAATTATTTTTACATTAGTCATAAATTATGTTAGGCTAAGCAATGTTTGGAGTGGCCCCGTGAAGGATCAGACCGGAGCAATATTAAGTCGGAGGTCTACGATGATTCTAAGTTTTATTTAAGAGAAATTTGAGCGTAAGGTCTCCTACTGAGGCAGCATTATATAATATAATAAAAATCCAGTTCATGCCTAATCTGGATTTCTATCCAAAAAGAAGCTAGCTAAAAAGTAATAGAACACATAATAAAATATTCACTATGCATGTCACTATGATTCCACCGGGGCTTACATAGTATAATAAATTTATAAAGATATATTTATAATTTAAAACTTTTAACATTATTTTCATCGCTTCCTAACCTTACCCAGTGCCGGATTTAGGTTTGTGAGGGAGCCCTAAGCTATTGAATGTAATGGGAGCCCCCCTTTATATATATATATTTATATATATATTAGATATATAATATTATATATATATATATATATATATATTATATATATATATATATATATATATATATAATATATATATATATTATATATATATATATATTATATTTATATATATATATTAATATATATATATAGTATATATATATACTATTATATAATATATATTTATATATATATCTAGTCTCTAATCTCTAACAAACTTCCCAGAAGGCTTTCGCCCTGTTAGTTGGTCCCAGCAATCTTCTTCTCTGGCCCGAAACTCTTAACCTAGAGCACTCTAGAAAGACTATTTCTCTCGGCGGCAATGGTTTCCGAACGCCAAGTCCTCGGTTTAAACACTCCAGGTAGGGTTTCGCCCTTTCAGTAGCAACTAGCATCTCTCATTTGGCCTCAAAACCTCGTTCTCCAGTGGCTCTCCAGAGAAATCCTGCTTATAGGCATAAATTAGATTCCAACGCTGCCCAGGAGTTTAAAAAGCAAGGAAAAGGACCGGGTTGATAGCCCTTTCACCTTATAACCACGTGCGAAGAAATTCTTCATAATCCCTGACTGCGGTTTTAATATCCCATTCCATTAAATGAGATGTTTTTGAACGATTCGCAGAGAACCTGTATCCCAAATCCATAACTAAACATATTATGTATTATATATTTATATTTATTATAATATATATATATATTTATATATAATATATATATTTATATATATATTATATATAATATATATAATATATTATATATATATATATTTATAATATATTATATATATATATATACTATATATATATATATACATAGATATATTATATATAATATATATATATATATATTAATATAATATATATGACTATATGTATATATATGGGAGAGTTTGACCTTCGAAGAATTCGCATACATGATCTACATTAAAATATTCTCTTGCCTTTGACAAAGCAAAGTTACCGATAATGTCATCAAATGATAAACTGCGTAGCTTGTCACTTTCTATGGACATGAAGGGTCAGGTAATAATAATTTAGTTTGGACATTGTAGTTCTAAATTCATATTTTAATTCCTCGTCATTTGAGATAAGGATCTTTCTCCATGGCCAATTTGTGATCATCATACAAAGGAACATTCTCGGAATTGATTCTACATTAGGGAATGCTGATTAGATCCTGATGTGTCAGATTATCATGTTCATGGTTTGACAATGTTTAACATATTTATGAAGGGGCTTGAGTTCTCCAGCTAAGTTCATGTCCACATCTTCAAGATATGCTTGATTTAATGTATTAACTCCTTCTCGTCTCTTCTTTTGTAGCATCTAATTTTGTTAAAAGGAAAAATCTTTTTGCAGCAAATCATTCGTATACTGATGCTCTTTGGTGCCAAATTTGATTTATAATGCATCTATCACCAGGTATAAATGTTTTTGATTCTGAACTTGTCTCGTTGGGGAAAGATTTCTCTAAGAAGAGCATCATATTCGGGCACATAAGCCTCTTTTAGAAATTCTGCTTTTTTTCTTATAATCAACATAAGGCAATTTGTCCTTTGCTTGTTTTAAATAATCAAATAGATTTCTGGAACTTTTAACAAAATCCGAAAGTGAAGATTAACTTACTACAATACATCTAGGCTATTTGGTCTTGCCACGTGACTTGACTAACTTGTGAATATCCAGCAAATAACCCACAATATAACATTTCATAAAATTCTAGTTCCTTCATTTTATTCAAAATTCTTTTGGCTTGAGGTTGGCTTGTTTTCACAACCCTTCTATGTGGTATCAATATCACAACTGGAAGCATGCAGAAAAAATTAATTTCGGTCATACTGTCAAGTATTGCATGTTGTGGCCCTTGAAATGAGCCTTCCCAGCTATCTAGTCTATGACAAAGACTTGGAACTTTTGACATGATCTTTAAAGAATGAAAAACAAACAGGCACTGCCATCTATGTGTAGAAAGCTGAAGAAGAATCATATATTTCTGAAAATTCAAAAAGTTTTACCGGGCATCCTTAAGCAGCAGTTTAACTGCTGTTCTAAACCAACAAGATTCACGAATGACCTGCAAGCTGGGTATACATATAGCATACTATTAATTTTTTTAATAACATTTTTTGCATATCCCTTATATTTTGCCAGACATATTGGCAAGTAATTAATATCGTATGACGTGGCCTCAACAACTTACTAAAATAATCTATTTCATATTCATGGTTGTAAGGAATCATGCACCATCTTAGCCATACTTTCCCCCAGTATGGCTACTCATCTCTTGAAGGTTAGAAAACGTTCAATAGGGAGCCCATTATCCTGTGCGACATACCCCTAACATCAGTGGAGGGCTGCTAGCGCAGGGCGACTTTGGGCAATCGCTCTGGGCCCCGTGCCTTATAAGGGCCTCGCGCACATGCAGAGGCTAACAGATTTAACGCCCCATATCGCATGACCCGCTCAATATATATATATATATATATATATATATATAATATATATTAATATATATATATATATATATATATATTAATTATAATATATATATATATATATATATATAATATATATATATATATATAATTATATATATATATATTATTATATATATATTATATATATATAGTTTATAATATAATATATATTATATATATTATATATATATATTATATATATTATATATAATATAATATTATATATATATA
>JABUQX010135441.1:0-10929 GCA_015478945.1 Trachelipus rathkii
TGAGTAACAAGTCCTAAATAATTTTTGTCACAAAATTTTGACCAATCGGGAATTTTTGTGGTTCAAACATATAAATGGCGGTTCCTCCTGAAATACAAGTCGTAGAAAGTGATTTTTATATTTTAGAAAGGTTTTTGTGTGAGGAAGTACTTGGGTGTCTTCGGATTTTTATATCTGTTATACTTTTGGTGTAACAGGTCCTTAATTTTATTTTTCAAAAATTTTAAAATTTTGATTTTTGTGGTTCAAAATATAAATGGCGTTCCTTTCTGAATAGCAAGTCGTAGAGAAGTGACTTTTATATTTTTAGAAAGGTTTTTGTGTGAGGATAACTAGGGTGTTTTCGGATTTTTAAGAGCTGCTATACTTTTGTTGTAACAGGTCCTTAATTAATTTTTGTCAAATTTGAAATTTGAATTTTTGTGGTTTAAACATAAAATACCATTCCTCCTGACATACAAGTCGTAGAAAGTATTTTATATTTTAGAAAGGTTTTTGTAAGAGGATAACTAGGGTGTTTTCGGATTTTTAATGCTAATTATAACCTTTATTGTTATCAGGTCCTTAATTAATTTTCGTCAAATTTGAAATTTGATTTTTGTGGTTCAAACATATAAATAACCGCTTCTCCTGAAATACAAGTCGTAGAAAAAAGATTTTTATATTTTTAGAAAGGTTTTTGTGTGAGGATAACTAGGGTGTATTCGGATTTTTAATAGCTGTTATACGTTTGGTGTAACAGGTCCTTAATTAATTTTTGTCAAAATTTATAAATTTGAATTTTTTTTGTCAAACATATAAATGGCCATTCCTCCTGAAATACAAGTCGTAGAAGTGATTTTTATATTTTTAGAAAAGGTTTTTGTGTGAGGATAACTAGGGTGTTTTCGGGTTTGTAAATAGCTGTTATACTTTTGTTGTAACAGGTCCTTAATTAATTTTTGTCAAAATTTTGAAATTTGGATTTTTGTGGTTCAAACATATAAATGGCCATTCCTCCTGAAATACAAGTCGTAGAAAAGTGATTTTTATATTTTTAGAAAGGTTTTTGTGTGAGGAATACTAGGGTGTCTTCGGATTTTTAATAGCTGTTAAACTTTTGGTGTAACAGGTCCTTAATTAATTTTTATCAAAATTTTGAAATTTGGATTTTGGTGGTTCAAACATATAAATGGCCGTTCCTTCTGAAATACAAGTCGTAAAAAAGTGATATTTATATTTTTAGAAGGTTTTTGTGTGAGAAATATAGGGTTCTTCGGATTTTTAATAGCTGTTATACTTTTGGTGTAACAGGGTCTTAAATTTTTTTTTTTTTTCCCCCAAAAATTTTTTTTTTTTTCCATAGAATGCGTGGTTCAACAAAGAAATGGCCATTCCTCCTGAAATACAGTCGTAGAGATTTTTATATTTTTAGAAAGGTTTTTGTGTGAGGAATACTAGGGTGTCTTCGGATTTTAATAGCTGTTATACTTTTGGTTTAACAGGTCCTTAAATAATTTTGTTCATAATTTTGAAATTTGGAAATTTTTGAATTTTTAATAGCTGTTATACTTTTGGTGTAACAGGTCCTTAATTAATATTTGTCAAAATTTTGAAATTTTGAAATTTTAGGATTTTTGTGGTTCAAACATATAAATGGCCTTTCCTCTTTAAATACAAGTCGTAGAAAAGTGATTTTTATATTTTTAGAAAGGTTTTTGTGTGAGGAATACTAGGGTGTTTTCGGGTTTTTAATAGCTGGTATACTTTTGGTGTAACAGGTCCTTAATTAATTTTTTTCAAAATTTTGAAATTTGGAAATTTTTGGACTTTTGTGGTTTAAACATATAAATGGCCTTTGCTCCTGAAATACAAGTCGTAGAAAAGTGATTTTTAAATTTTTGAAAAGGTTTTTGTGTGAGGATAACTAGGGTTTCTTCGGATTTTTAATAGCTGTTATACTTTTGGTGTAACAGGTCCCTAATTAATTTTTGTCAAAATTTTGAAATTTGGATTTTTGTGGTTCAAACATATAAATGGCCGTTCTTTTTGAAATATAAGTCGTAGAAAAGTGATTTTTATATTTTAAGAAAGGTTTTTTTGTGAGGAATACTAGGGTTTGTTCGGATTTTTAATAGCTGTTATACTTTTGGGGTAACAGGTCCTTAATTAATTTTTGTCAAATTTCGTAAATTTGGAATTTTTTGTGGTTTTCAAACAGTATAAATGCCGTTCGCTTCTGAATACAATGTCGTGAGCAAAAGTGATTTTATATTTTTAGAAACGTTTCGTGTTAGGAATAACTAGGTTTCCTTCGGATTTTTTAATACCTGTTATAATGTTGAGTAAGAAGTCTTATTATTTTTGTCAAAATTTTGAAATTTGGATTTGTGTTCAAACATTAAATTAGCCGTTCCTATGAAATAACAAGTCGTAAGAAAAGTGAATTTTTATATTTTAGAAAGGTTTTTGTGTAAGGAATACTATGGTTTCTTCGATTTTTAAACTAGCTGTTATACTTTTGGTGTAACAGGTCCTTAATTTTTTTATCAAAAATTTTGAAATTTGCGATTTTTTGTGGTTCAAACATATAAATGGGCGTTCCTTCTGAAATACAAGTCGGAGAAAGTGATTTTAATATATTTTTAGAAAGGTTTTTGTGTGAGGATAACTAGGGTGTTCTTCGGATTTTAATAGCTGTTATACTTTTGTTGTAACAGGTCCTTAAATTAATTTTTGTCAAAATATTTTGAAAATTTGGATTTTTTGTGGTTCAAACAATAAAATGGCCGCTCACTCGAAATACAAGTCGTTAAAAAGAGATTTTTATGATTTTTACGACAAAAGGTTTTTGTGTGAGGAATACAGGGTGTCTTCGGATTATTAATAGCCTGTTTAAAACGTTTGGTGTAACAGTGTCCTTAAATTATTTGTCAGAAATTTATAAATTTAAATTTTTTTGGTTCAAACATATAAATGGCCATTCCTCCTGAAATAAAAGTCGTAGAAAAGTGATTTTAATATTTTTAGAAAGGTTTTTGTGAAAGAAATACTAGGGTGTCTTCGGATTTTTAATAGCTGTTATACTTTTGTTGTAACAGGTCCTTAATTAATTTTTGTCAAAATTTTGAAATTTGGATTTTTGTGGTTCAAACATATAAATAGCCGTTCCTCCTGAAATACAAGTCGTAGAAAAGTGATTTTTATATTTTAAAGAAAGGATTTTTGTGTGAAGGAATACTAGGGTATTCTTCAGATTTTTAATAGTGTTATACTTTTGTGTAACAGGTCCTTAATTAATTTTTGTCAAAATTTTGAAATTTGGATTTTTGTGGTTTAAACATATAAATAGCCGTTCCTCCTGAAATACAAGTCGTAGAAAAGTGAATTTTATATTTTTAGAAAGGTTTTTGTGTAAGGAATACTAGGGTTTCTTCGGATTTTTAATAGCTGTTATACTTTTGTTGTAACAGGTCCTTAATAAATTTTTGTCAAAATTTTGAAATTTGGATTTTTGTGGTTCAAACATATAAATGGCCGTTCCTCCTGAAATACAAGTCGTAGAAAAGTGATTTTTATATTTTTAGAAAGGTTTTTGTGTGAGGATAACTAGGGTTTTTTCGGATTTTTAATAGCTGTTATACTTTTGGTGTAACAGGTCCTTAATTAATTTTTGTCAACATTTTGAAATTTGGATTTTTGTGGTTCAAACATATAAATAGCCGTTCCTCCTGAAATACAAGTCGTAGAAAAGTGATTTTTATATTTTTAGAAAGGTTTTTGTGTGAGGAATACTAGGGTGTTTTCGGATTTTTAATAGCTGTTATTTTACTTTTGTTGTAACAGGTCCTTAATTAATTTTTGTCAAAATTTTGAAATTTGGATTTTTGTGGTTTAAACATATAAATAGCCGTTCCTCCTGAAATACAAGTCGTAGAAAAGTGATTTTTATATTTTTAGAAAGGTTTTTGTGTGAGGAATATTAGGGTGTTTTCGGATTTTTAATATCTGTTATACTTTTGGAGTAAGAGGTCCTTAAATAATTTTGTTCATAATTTTGAAATTTGGAAATTTTTGGATTTTTAATAGCTGTTATACTTTTGGTGTAACAGGTCCTTAATTAATTTTTGTCAAAATTTTGAAATTTCGAAATTTTTGGATTTTTGTGGTTCAAACATATAAATGGCCTTTCCTCTTGAAATACAAGTCGTAGAAAAGTGATTTTTATATTTTTAATATAAATGGCCATTCCTCATGAAATTCGTTGCAGGAATACTAATGTGTCTCGATTTTCATAGCTCTTATCTGTAGAATAACAATTCCCTAAGATCATTTCAGTTAAAAATTTAGAATTTGGAATTTTTGGTTAAACATAAAAATGGCCGTTCCTTCTGAAATACAAGTCGTAAGAAAGTGATTTTATATTTTTAAAAGGTTTTTGTGTGAGGATAACTAGGGTGTTTTCGGATTTTTAATAGCTGTTATACTTTTGTTGTAACAGGTCCTTAATTAATTTTTGTCAAAATTTTGAAATTTGGATTTTTGTGGTTCAAACATATAAATGGCCATTCCTCCTGAAATACAAGTCGTAGAAAAGTGATTTTTATATTTTTAGAAAGGTTTTTGTGTGAAGAATAGTGACCTCGGAATTTTAATAGCTGTTATAGTTTGGAGTACAAGGTCCTTAATTAATTTTTTGCAAAAATTTATAAATTTGAATTTTTTTGGTTCAAAACATATAAATGGCCATTCCTCCTGAAATACAAGTCGTAGAAAAATGATTTTTATATTTTTAGAGGTTTTTGTGTGAGGATAACTAGGGTGTTTTCGGATTTTAATAGCTGTTATACCTTTGTTGTAACAGGTCCTTAATTAATTTTTGTCAAAATTTTGAAATTTGGATTTTTGTGGTTCAAACATATAAATGGCCGTTTCTTCTGAAATACAAGTCGTAGAAAAGTGATTTTTATATTTTTAAAAAGGTTTTTGTGTGAGGATAACTAGGGTTTCTTCGGATTTTTAATAGCTGTTATACTTTTGGTGTACAGGTCCTTAATTAATTTGTGTCAAAATTTTGGAATTTGGATTTTTGTGTTCAAACATGTAATAGCCTTTCCTCGCTGACTTACAAAGTCTAGAAAAGTGAATTTAAATTTTTAGGAAAGGTTTTGTGTGAAGGGAATACTAGGGTTTTGGGTTTTTAATAGCTGTTATACTTTTGTTGTAGCAGGTCCTTAATTAATTTTTGTCAAAATTTTGAAATTTGGATTTTTGTGGTTCAAACATATAAAAAGCCGTTCCTCCTGAAATACAAGTCGTAGAAAAGTGATTTTTAAATTTTAAGAAAGGTTTTTGTGTGAGGAATACTAGGGTTTCTTTAGATTTTTAATAGCTGTTATACTGTATGAGTAACAAGTCCCTAATTAATTTTTGTCAAAATTTTGAAATTTGGATTTTTGTGGTTCAAACCTATAAATGGCCGTTTCTTCTGAAATACAAGTCGCAGAAAAGTGATTTTTATATTTTTAGAAAGGTTTTTATGTGAGGAATACTAGGGTGTCTTCAAATTTTTAATAGCTGTTATACTTTTGGTGTAACAGGTCCTTAATTAATTTTTGTCAAAATTTAGAAATTTGGATATTTGTGGTTCAAACATATAAATGACCATTCCTCCTGAAATACAAGTCGTAGAAAAGTGATTTTTATATTTTTAGAAAGGTTTTTGTGTGAGGATAACTAGGGTGTTTTCGGATTTTTAATAGCTGTTATACTTTTGGTGTAACAGGTCCCTAAATAATTTTTGTCAAAATTTTGAAATTTGGATTTTTGTGGTTCAAACATATAAATGGCCGTTCTTTTTGAAATACAAGTCGTAGAAAAGTGATTTTTATAATTTAGGAAAGGTTTTTGTGTTAGGAATACTAGGGTTTCTTCGGATTTTTAATAGCTGTTATACGTTAGGTGTAACAGGTCCTTAATTAATTTTTGTCAAAATTTATAAATTTGAATTTTTTTGGTTCAAACATATAAATATCCATTCCTCCTGAAATACAAGTCGTAGAAAAGTGATTTTTTTATTTTTAGAAAGGTTTTTGTGTGAGGATAAATAACTAGGGTCTTTTTGGATTTTTAATAGCTGTTATACTTTTGTTGTAACAGGTCCTTAATTATATTTTTTGTCAAAAATTTTAAAACTTTGGATTTTTGTGTTTAAACATATAAATAGCTGTTCTCCTGAAATACAATCGTAGGAAAGTGAGAGAGGGTGAGAGGAGAGTTTTTTGTGTGAGGAATATTAGGGTGTTTTCGGATTTTTAATATCTGTTATAGTTTTGGAGTAAGAGGTCCTTAAATAATTCTGTTCATTATTTTGAAATTTGGAAATTTTTGGATTTTTAATAGCTGTTATACTTTTGGTGTAACAGGTCCTTAATTAATTTTTGTCAAAATTTTGAAATTTGGAAATTTTTGGATTTTTGTGGTTCAAACATATAAATGGCCTTTCCCCTTGAATACAAGTCGTAGAAAAGTGATTTTAATATTTTTAGAAGGTTTTCGTGTGAGGAATACTGGGTGTCTTCGGATTCTTAATACTTGTGTAACTTTTGGAGTAACAAGTCCCTAATTAATTTTTGTCAAAAATTTTGAAATTGGATTTTTGTGGTTCAAACATATAAATGGCCATTCCTCCTGAAATACAAGTCGTAGAAAAGTGATTTTTATATTTTTAGAAAGGGTTTTGTGTGAGGATAACTAGGGTGTTTTCGGATTTTTAATAGCTGTTATACTTTTGGTGTAACAGGTCCCTAATTAATTTTTGTCAAAATTTTGAAATTTGGATTTTTGTGGTTCAAACATAAATGGCCATTCCTTCTGAAATACAAGTCGTAGAAAAGTGATTTTTATATTTTAAGAAAGGTTTTTGTGTGAGGAATACTAGGGTTTCTTCAGATTTTTAATAGCTGTTATACTTTTGTTGTAACAGGTCCTTAATTAATTTTTGTCAATATTGAAATTTGGATTTTTGTGGTTCAAACATGTAAATGACCATTCCTCCTGAAATACAAGTCGTAGAAAAGTGATTTTTATATTTTTAAAAAGGTTTTTGTGTGAGGAATACTAGGGTGTTTTCGGATTTTTAATAGCTGTTATTTTACTTTTGTTGTAACAGGTCCTTGATTAATTTTTGTCAAAATTTTGAAATTTGGATTTTTGTGGTTTAAACATATAAATAGCCGTTCCTCCTGAAATGCAAGTCGTAGAAAAGTGATTTTTATATTTTTAGAAAGGTTTTTGTGTGAGGAATATTAGGGTGTTTTCGGATTTTTAATATCTGTTATACTTTTGGAGTAAGAGGTCCTTAAATAATTTTGTTCATAATTTTGAAATTTGGAAATTTTTGGATTTTTAATAGCTGTTATACTTTTGGTGTAACAGGTCCTTAATTAATTTTTGTCAAAATTTTGAAATTTGGAAATTTTTGGATTTTTTGTGGTTCAAACATATAAATGGCCTTTCCTCTTGAAATACAAGTCGTAGAAAAGTGATTTTTATATTTTTAGAAAGGTTTTCGTTTGAGGAATACTAGGGTGTCTTCGGATTTTTAATAGCTGTTATACTGTATGAGTAACAAGTCCCTAATTAATTTTAGTCAAAATTTTGAAATTTGGATTTTTGTGGTTCAAACATATAAATGGCCATTCCTCCTGAAATACAAGTCGTAGAAAAGTGATTTTTATATTTTTAGAAAGGTTTTTGTGTGAGGAATACTAGGGTGTCTTCGGATTTTTAATAGCTGTTATACTGTATGAGTAACAAGTCCCTAATTAATTTTTGTCAAAATTTTGAAATTTGGATTTTTGTGGTTCAAACATATAAATGGCCGTTCCTCCTGAAATACAAGTCGTAGAAAAGTGAATTTAATATTTTAAGAAAAGGTTTTTTGTGTGGAGGAATGGACAAGGAGTTCTTCGGATTTTTAATAGCTGTTATACTTTTGTCGTAACAGGGTCCTCAATTTAATTTTGTCAAATTTTGAAATTTGGATTTTTGTGGTTCAAAGATATATATAAATGGCCGCTCCTCCTGAAATACAAGTCGTAGGAAAAAGAGATTTTTTAATTTTTTAGAAAGGTTTTTTGTTTGAGGAATAGCTAGGGTGTTACGGATTTTTAAATAGCTGTTATATCTTTTGTTGGTAACAGGTCCTTAATGTAATTTTTGTCAAATATTTGAAATTTTGGATTTTTGTTGGTTCCAAACATATAAAATGTGCCCGTTTCTTCTTGAAATACATAGTCGTAGAAAAGTATTTTATATTTTTTTTAAAAAGGTTTTGTGTGAGGATAACTCAGGGTTTCTTTCGGGTTTTTAATAGTGTTATACTTTTGGTGTACAGGTCCTTAATTAATTTTTTGTCAAAATTTTGGAATATTATTTTGTGGTTCAAACATATAAATAACCATTCCTCCTGAAATAAAAGTCGTAGAAAAGTAATTTAATAATTTTTAGAAAATGGTATTTGTGTGAGGAATACTAGGGTTGTTTTCGGTTTTTAATAGCTGCTTTATAAGTTTTGTTGTAACAGGATCTTAATGTAATCTTTTTGTCCAAAATTATTTGAAATTTGGGATTTTCTGTGGTTCGCAACATATAAAATTGTGGCCGTTCCTTCTGAAATACAAGTCGTGGAAAAGTGATTTTTATATTTTTAGAAAGGTTTTTGTGTGAGGATAACTAGGGTGTTTTCGGCATTTGTTAATAGGCCTGTTATACCTTTTGTTTTTTACAGGTCCTTAATTAATTTTTGTCAAAATTTTGAAATTTGGATTTTTGTGGTTCAAACATATAAATGGCCACTCCTCCTGAAATACAAGTCGTAGAAAAGAGATTTTTATATTTTTAGAAAGGTTTTTGTGTGAGGAATACTAGGGTGTCTTCGGATTTTTAATAGCTGTTATTATACGTTAGGTGTAACAGGTCCTTAATTAATTTTTGTCAAAATTTATAAATTTGAATTTTTTTGGTTCAAACATATAAATATCCATTCCTCCTGAAATACAAGTAGTAGAAAAGTGATTTGTTTATTTTTAGAAAGGTTTTTGTGTGAGTATAAATAACTAGGGTGTTTTTGGATTTTTAATAGCTGTTATACTTTTGTTGTAACAGGTCCTTAATTATTTTTTGTCAAAATTTTGAAATTTGGATTTTTGTGGTTTAAACATATAAATAGCCGTTCCTCCTGAAATACAAGTCGTAGAAAAGTGATTTTTATATTTTTAGAAAGGTTTTTGTGTGAGGAATACTAGGGTGATTTTTAATAGCTGTTATACTGTATGAGTAACAAGTCCCTAATTAATTTTTTGTCAAAATTTTGAAATTTGGATTTTTGTTGTTCAAACATATAAATGGCCATTCCTTCTGAAATACAAGTCGTAGAAAAGTGATTTTTATATTTTTAGAAAGGGTTTTGTGTGAGGATAACTAGGGTGTTTTCGGATTTTTAATAGCTGTTATACTTTTGGTGTAACAGGTCCCTAATTAATTTTTGTCAAAATTTTGAAATTTGGATTTTTGTGGTTCAAACATATAAATGGCCGTTCTTTTTGAAATACAAGTCGTAGAAAAGTGATTTTTATATTTTTAGAAAGGTTTTTGTGTGAGGAATACTAGGGTTTCTTCAGATTTTTAATAACTGTAATACCTTTGGTGTAACGGGTCCTTAATTAATTTTTGTCAAAATTTTGAAATTTGGATTTTTGTGGTTCAAACATATAAATGGCCGTTCCTTCTGAAATACAAGTCGTATCAGATTTATATTTTAGAAGGTTTTGTGTGAGGATAACTAGGGTGTTATTCGGATTTTTAATAGCTGTTATACCTTTGTTGTAACAGGTCCTTAATTAATTTTTGTCAAAATTTTGAAATTTGGATTTTGTGGTTCTAACATATAAATGGCCGCTCCTCCTGAAATACAAGTCGTAGAAAAGAGATTTTTATATTTTTAGAAAGGTTTTTGTTTGAGGAATACTAGGGTGTCTTCGGATTTTTAATAGCTGTTATACGTTTGGTGTAACATTTCCTTAATTAATTTTTGTCCAAAATTTATTTTGAATTTTTTTGGTTCAAACATATAAATGGCCTATCCTCCTGTTGAAATAGAAGTCGTAGAAAAGTGATTTTCTATATTTTTAGAAAGTGTTTTTGTGTGAAGGATAACTGGGTGTCTTCGGATTTTTAAAATAGCTGTTATCTTTTGTTGTAACATGTCACTTATTAATTTTTGTCAAGATTTTGAAATTTTGTGATTTTTGTGGAATAGATGCCGTTTTTTGGCCATTCCTCCTGAAGTACAAGTCGTAGAAAAGTGATTTTTATATTTTAAGAAAGGTTTTTGTGTGAGGAATACTAGGGTTTCTTCAGGTTTTTAATAGCTGTTATACTTTTGGTGTAACAGGTCCTTAATTTAATTTTTGTCAAAATTTTCTGAAATTTTTATATTTTTGTGGTTCAAACATATAATTACCAGTTCCTTCTCTACCTGAAAATACTGAGCTTATTAGAAAAGTGATTTTTTTATATTTTTAAGAAGATTTTTTGTGGTGAGGAAATAAGTAGGGTTTTCTTTCAGATTTTTAATAAGCTAATTTTTAACTTTTGGTGTAACATGGTCGCTTCTTAATTACTTTTGGATCAAAATTTTGAAAATTTGGATTTTTGTGGTTCCACACTATTAAATTGGCCGTTCACTCTCTTTATCTCTGCAATATACAAAAGGTCGTAGAGAAAGAGATTTTAATATTTTTTTTAGAAAAGGTTTTTTGTGTGAGAATACCTAGGGGTGTCCTCGGATTTTTTAATAGCTGTTATATGCGACGTTTGGTGTAACGGTCCTTAATTATTTTTGTCGAAAATTTATAAACATTTAATTTTTTTTTTTTGGTTCTAAAT
>JABUQX010135442.1:0-15000 GCA_015478945.1 Trachelipus rathkii
GAAAATGTTGACCAACTCCTTATCTGAACTTACTAAATTTTCATCAATTTTAATTGGACCTATTGTCCTATTCTCACTTTTAAATTTATAAAAGCTAAAAAACTTATTCAGGTCCTTATTACTATTCCTTGCTAAATTAATTTCTGCCTCTCTCTTTGCCTTCCTTACTGACTGGTTAAGTTCGTTTCTATTTTTCCTATAATTTTCTAAATCATCTTCCCTTTTACTGCCCTTGAATATTTTAAAACATCTATGCTTTCATTGATTTTATCTCTTATCTCTATTCCACCAAACAGGTTTTTCTCTCTTCGCCACCTTAATGGGTTTATTTTTTAAAAACATACTGACTGAATATTCATTAAAATTTGCTTAAAACGTTCCCACTTGATATAGTATAGTGATCTTTAAACTCTTTATCCCAGTCAGTTGTACTAAGCATGTCTCGTAATTTGGTAAAATCGCCATTTCGGAAATCTAGAATTTTTTCCTTATTAGCTTGCAATTTGGGCCAGATATCACATTCATATTAAATCTAATATATTATGGTCACTGTCCTAACTCCTCAACTCTAACTTCATCCACCATACTTTCATCGTTAGTTAATATTAAGTCTAATAGTGCATCGTGTCTTTGTGGGTTCATGGACCATCTACCAAAAAGTTATCTAGTATACAATTTATAAAAACTGAACTATTATGGTCCGTATTAGACAAGGAACCCATTGAATGCCAAGAAAATTAAAATACCCATTATGACTATACCTTTTTCTTTTTACTGTGGCATGCTGTCTCAATTTATTTCACAATTTCCGCTTCTAATTCTTGACTCTGGCCAAGAGGTCTATAAAATGCCCCTATTCTATATGATTTATTGAACATAAGGATATCTACCCATACCGATTCAATATCACGATTAGTTTTAAAGTCAGTCATTAATACAGATTGAATATTGCTTTTAATATAAAGTGCCACAAACCCCACCCTTCTTTCCTCTACGCTGGTGTAAATAAAGTGAATACCAGTCTATTTCATATTCCTGAAAGGAGTCTCTATATAATTCTTCATTAACCCATGCCTAGTTATGCAAATAATGTCTAGGATTCTCATTTATGGTATAAACTAATCAGCTCATCTTTTTTATTTCTAAGGCTATGAGCATTTGTGTAAAAAGCATATTTGATATTCGAAATGCTGTTATTTTATTGCTATACATTATTATTTGAACCTGTAACAACACTAGTTTTATTTATATATCACCACTCATTACCATTACTATTATTTGTATCCAGATTTAGCCCATCACCTCCAACTTTACCTAGTTTTTGCTAAACAAGTCTTCAAACTGGTGCTGAAAAGCCCAACACCTTACAACTCAAGTGAACTCCATCTGCAGCAAAAAGATCTTTATCCAGAAATTCTCTCTCCAAAACCTAATATTTTCTGAAAAACATAATCTCCTAACCCTTTCATTTACACCCAAAGCCCTACTCCCATTCCTGACCTGCACCTAAACTCTAGGTAAAATCCCTGAAATCATGCACCTTCTTCCACTAGCTAGCTTTCTCATCTTCTGAACTAATCTCCTTATAATCTGCTATTAATTCTTCTGACCTTCTAAGTCCTATATCATTTGTTCACATGCACAATCACATTTGAATCAACATTTGTAGAATCAATCTCTCTATCTATCCTATCCACGATATCACTCACTCTGGCACCTGGATAACATACTCTCAATCGTTTCTTTTTATCCTTATTTTGAAAAGTCCTATCTAGGTATCGTATCATAGAGTCTCCAATTAGCAATGCATCAGTCTTCCCTTTAGAAAACTCAACATTACACTCTCTGATCCCTCCCATCTGGAAGACAGTCGAACCTGTTACTGCAGGTCACAGGCTGACTGACTTTCGAGATCCTCATCTTTAAATTATTATTTCTAATTTCTACAACTCTATATTCATCTACAGACCTATTTTCAACTACTTTATTCTTTTCTCCCTCATCTTCCTGCCTAGGTGAATCACTATTCCTAGTTTACCCCTATATCCCGCTCCCTCCTCGCCTCGACATCCCTACTAACTTTTTCTTGACACTTCCTTTCTCAACTCAAATACAACTTCTTTCAATTCATTCATATTTTCACTCAGTCTTGCAATCTCCTTCCTTAGCAACACATTCTCTGCATTCGCAACACAGACAGGGCAGCTATTCACATATTCACCTCTCACAGTCCCACAGTTATCACACAGAGCATACATACTTTAAATTATTATCAACTTTACTACCTTGTACCTACAATTTACCAACTACAGTTTAAATATCGCTAAAGCCTAAAAAGAAATAAACTAATATCTTTAAAACAAGTTAAAAATTTTAACAAGCTTATATCTAGCTTAGCCTAGGCCAGGGATATATAAAAATTATAAGGTAGGCCTAACAGTAGTCTAACTTGTACCAATTATTTTACCAACTACAGTTTACTAAATATCACTAAAGCCTAAAAAGAAATTAATATCTTAAAACAAGCTTGAATATAGCATAGCCTAGGCCATAGGCTAAGGCTATATAAAAATTATAAAATAGGCCTAACTTAGGCTATGGCTCTGGTAAACTTAATTTAATTTAAATTATCACAAAATTAATATAACAATTGTTAAAGACTGTAGTTAAATACAGAAAAACTATTTAATAATTCAAATAAACCTGCAAACACACAGTATACAGGAAATCTCTTAACTACTCTAGCCTAGGGTTAACCTATCAAACACTGAGTCCAATACTCAACTAAATTAAATTAATAACAGAAATAATCACAATAATAAGTACACAAATTTCTAAAATCCACAGTTAAATACACAACACTAATTTGTTAACTAAATGCACTTTCAAATACACAGATTATAGTAGTAAAATGGGAGAGCAAAAAGAAGCACACCCTCACTCAATGGCCACAAAACTATTATTAAAAAAGGTGTCACCAGAAAGGTGTCATCTTTTTGAAAAGGTGTTGAGGTTGCGATATTTGGATCCGATATTGGATTCGTTGTGTTGACAAAGTCTGATACTGCAGATTTTGCCAGTAAGTCATTATGCTTGTGATTTTGGGAGACTGGACAATTTGAGTTAAGAATGGAGACCTCTGGGTCCCCTTTCATTCCTCCAACAGATCCAGAACGCTTCGAGCGTTTGCGGCGTTTACGTTGGACGGTTTTCCATTCGCCTCTCCCGGAAGCGCAAAAAACATTAGAAAGAGAGTGGGTCGTCACATCAAGCTCTATTTGTTAGCTATTATCCATTTCATCAGCTAAGGCATAGAATCATTTAGGGAGTGTTGTGATAGGAAATTCGGAAGAAAAGTTACAGGAGGATTCAGAGGAGCTGGAATAATCTTGCAAACTATCAGAGTCGATTGGTGGATTGTTCGATAGCTGTGATTGTTTGGGTACAATCTATTAAAGTCATTGCTTTTGTCTCAGGAATAGGTTAGTGTGTTTTGGTTTAGAAATTCGGATGCTTTGTATTTTAACGAATAATGTTTAGCTTGGTGATTATTCTTTTCTTTGTGTTTAGGAACATCTTTTTCAGGAATTTGAGTAATAGTGGGAGGCGGACGGGATAGAGACACAGTCTTCCTTGCGTGAGTTTCGGCGAACCTATCAGGTAGGTATGAGAGTGTCTTGGCAGGAAATGTTTTCCAAGCTTTGTTGGATGAACCAACTTAGTTTCATTGTTGGTTAGTTGAAAATTAGTACCCGAGGTAGAGTTATTGATGGCATTTTGAACGGGAGAATGGATCAAGGGCTGCTTTTGTACTATTTGAGAAGTCGGTAGTGTGGGCAATACAGGCAGGCAGGTTACAGTAACTGCCTAAGTTTCGTTGGGATATGGGAGAGGAGTTCTACTGGGATGAGTTGTGCCGATGGATTAACACGCATAGGCATGGGGGCTGCTGCAAATGTAGCATAAGATTGCCTTTGTCTTGGAGGACATTTTTCATTGAGCTGGTGTATGGCATCTCTCCTGCTCAATTTTTGTATGGTACATAACTCCAAACCTCCTGTTCAAACAGGTAAGATGGGCATTTGAAGGAAGAAGCACTGTGGGGTCCTCCACAGTTTTTGCAGTGTGGTGTATTTTCACAGGGAATGTGAAATAAAATTCGGCAGACTGGGCATATGTCATGCGGTCCCCTACAGTATTTTTAAGGATGACCATACCGATGACACTTAAAGCAACGTCTGGGTCGAGGGATAAACGTGAGAACACTAACTTGTGAAACTATTTTCACCTTTGAAGGTGAATGAGGGATATTAAAGATCCGCAGTAAACGAGGATTTGGGGTGTCAGGCGAGTCACGACGAGGGGGAAATCTATAAATGTTTGTAACGGAAAATCTTTTCTGCTGATTTCTTAAAATGACAACAGTATCCTCGTCTTTCTGTTCAAAAGAATAAATAGTGCCTTTAGATGTTTTTCTTATTTCATCAGAAGTAGAAATAAGAGGAATGTTTCCGAGAGACGTTAAGGATGACAAAATAGAACTTTGATTCCAGGTAGTAGCTTGATCGAGAAGGGATCCCATTTCTCATTAATGTGACTGGGGTCTTCAACTCCTAAAGTTTCTTCAAGTGCATCGCTAAGAAGAATGGTTCTTTGCTCAGTAAGAGCTTTGGAGGTAGTGGATCGCAATATGTAATATATCGGGAATGATGTATCAGCTGGCATTCCCGGAGGGGAAGCAGCATACGGAGTAAACGAGTGAGAACGACTATGACTGGGGACACCTTTGCGGGATTAGCACCTGTGGTGTTAGGGCAAACCAGGCGACGAATCGCTGCTGTTATGCAAAGAACCTTCAAAAGTAGGAGAAGGAAGAAAATCGGATATACCTGCTGGTCTAGAAGTAGTAGGGACCGAGGTGGGGTCAGGCTGGGAACCCGACAGATGGTAACTGTTGTTGATGTTGTTAAACTCACCTTGATTTAATAACGTTTTTTCTTTAATTGACTTTTCCAATAAAATTTCGTCTCCATGAATGAGCAGGAATGACAAAACAAAAGTAAATAACATTATGGGCTGGAAAGGTTTAAATTTCATAAGAAAGGGTGGTCCTTCTCCCCACAACAGGTTACAGGCCAGAGATCCACACAACCTCCCGGACCCCACCCCGTAGGGTAGGCTGTGGATGTGGCCTCGTGAAGATCCCCCGGAACTCTACGTCGGTGGCACCTTATGTCTTCACGTATAGCTCGAGCTTTTACACCAAAGTACAGAACAGCCTCCTCAGTGGTTAGCTAAGGCTCAGGTTCCCTACAATTGGCGGCCCGGTCAAAGGTGAGTTAAGAACCGGTTTTTTCTCCTTTACCCTCATCCTCGAGGAGGAAGTGAGGTGAAATCAAAACCCATGCGGGAAGAGGCACCGGATAGCCCAAGGGGCTGTGATGGGGGAAAAAAAGGAGGGCAACCTACGTACAGGTACTTAGAAGGGACTGAAGGGTGGGAATTCAAAAAAAAAAAAAAAAAAGTAGAACCTGTGATAAAGATGTATTGAAAAGACAGAAAATTGATATGAAAAATGAGGGGAAAGGATGAAGGTTGAAAGATAATGTATGTGACAAATGCTAATACACGAATGCACAACAAATGCACATTCCCGTACTGGGGATCGGAGGGACACACAAAGACAAATCGGTATTGGTTCTCATCGCTATGCCATGCTGTAAATTGTATATAAAGATCATTACACCGCAATAAGAATCAATAACCCCTTTCGGGGATATATATATATATATATATATATATATATATATATATCGGTATATATATGTATATATATATATATATATATATATATATATATATATATATATATATATATATATATATATATTCTTTTTCTTTCTTTATCTTCCTTTTTTTTCCCAAGAATGGGAGTAAGGTGCGTGACGAGCATCGGAAAAGAAAAGCAGAAGAACATGACAAGTCGAAAAGAAAGCCCAGCCTTACCGCCCCCTCAGTACCATTAATTAGCGAGAACTCATCGCAGTCAGAAAATCCACCCTAAAGCTTCATGGGACAGCGATGGACCCTCACTATGGTAGATCGTCAGTGTAAGGGTTCATCCCTTGGCCCAGGTGGGCCACAACCATACCCCCTCACAAAACCCCGCCATTCACTCCTGTTATACACCTTTCTTCTCGCCTCTACCAAACTCACATTTATCTCCTTCAAACATTCGTTTACTGACTCAATCCACTTTTTCTTCGGTCTCCCAGCCGGTCGGTTCCCAACACACTCGCCACTATACATCCGCTTAACCAACCGACTATCATTCATCCTTTCCATATGACCAAACCATCTCAACATACTTTCATTTATTCTCTCATTTATCCCTTTCTTCACACCACACCTCTCTCTAATAAGTTCATTCCTCATTTTATCAATTCTTCTCACACCTAGCACACCCCTAAGATTGTCCATCTGAACACATTGAACTTTAGATCTATACTGAATGAATGTGTGTGGTCTCACTACTATACAATAACACAGGTAACAACATACCCTCATGTAAAAACCCTAGCGCACTCAAGACTTAGTCCCTTTACATTCACCAACGATTTAATTGCACCAGCCACCTTCCTGCCATTCACAACTTTCCTACTACACTCTGCATCGTCCGTTCCCCTTCTCATCCAACATATACCCTAAATATTTAAACTCAGACACTTGTTCCAGCTGCTCACCATCTAACATAACTTCACACTGAGGAGTGTCCTCACTCACAACCATAACCTTACTCTTATCCACGTTTACTTTCAAGCCCCTCCTTTTACACACCCTACCAAATCTCTTTACCAATCCTCTCAAACTCTCTTCAGATTCGCCACACAGAACCAAATCATCCGCATATAATAGGTAGGGCACCCTCCACTCATCTCCATTCTCCACCATTCTAACACCATTTCCTGCCATCCCCACCTCGAATTCTTTCATAACCCCATCCATATACAAATTGAATAACCAAGGAGACATAACACAACCCTGTCTCAATCCGCTATTAATCCTAAACCAATCACCATTAACACCATTTATTCCCATACACGCTTCACTATCGTCATACATACTTTGATTTGATTCCAGCTTACCACCAACACCCATATATCACCAACACTACAAACCTTCCTTACAACTCTATCATACGCCTGTTGCAAATCCATAAAACCTAAATACAATTTATTCTTCTTCTCCCTCATTTTCTCAATCATTTGCTTTAATGTAAAGATTTGATTCACACATCCTCTACCACTCCTAAATGCACCTTGTTCTTCACCAATCAGTCCTTCAGTCACTCGACGCACTCTTTCGACCAAAAATACCAGCATATATCTTCTCTATATATATATATATATATATATATATATATATATATATATATATATATATATATATATATATATATATATATATATATATATATATATATATATATATATATATATATATATATATATATAGAAAGATAAAAAAGAATAAATATATATATATTTATATATATATATATATATATATATATATATATATATATATATATATATATATACAGGACCCAATTCAATGGCTCACGAAGCGTCACCTGGGCTGAAAAATCGACACCATGGAGTCCTGGGATATACATATTTGAAACGTCAAAGAAGATTTGAATAGAGAAATGAATATTCAGTCAATAAAATAAACAAAAACTAAACAAAAATACATCCTTGCACATTATAAAGTCCTAGTATTACTTAACAAAATCAAATATTATGAAGAATATTCACTTCTTGTAGAAACAAGAAAATAGCATTACTACTAAAGTGGGAAGATTCGATAAGATATGGTATATATATATATATATATATATATATATATATATATATATATATATATATATATATATATATATATATATATATATATATATATATATATATATATATATATATATATATATATATATATATATATATATATATATATATATATATATATATATATAAAGTAATATATATATATATATATATATATATAATATATATATATATATATATATATATATATATATATATATATATATATATATATATATATATATATAAATATATATATATATATATATATATATATATATATATATATATATATATATATATATATATATATATATACACACACACACCTTTGCTGTTTCTGGCGAGGAAAGGAGTAGCTCTTTGGTACTCCTTGGTAGACTGATTCGGGTGTTTCACATTGATCCTCTTCGGAATGATGTTCCGAGAAAAGATTCTCCGGGAAGGTCCTTTTCCGATCCACCTCAGTGCATGCGCTCACACCACGCTTAGGCGAGACACTCTGAGACCTATATATAATATATACTATATTAATGATGGGACGATTAAGAATTTTTTTATCATGACAATGAAATTGAAAAAGTATATTTTAAAAATTTCCACTATTTTAATAATTTTAACAATTTTATAATAATATGATAATATATAATATAATATAATGTATATAATAATAATTTCAATATAATAATAATAATAATAATAATAATAATAATAATAATAATAATAATAATAATAATAATAATAATAATAATAATTTCTTGATTAATAATAATTTATTCGATATTAAAATAATTTGTGTCCCTTAGATTTTAACTAGTATTTTATGTAATTTTAATACATAGTATAATATGTCCTCATAACATTGATTCTAGAAATTTTAATATGTGAGAACAAAGAAAGACATGCAAACTTTAGTACTTTAAATTTAGAGTTCTTAAATTGTGATGCAGAAACACAATCTTTTCTTCAGTTTCTGGGGTAATTTGATTTCGTCTTGGAGAGTATATTTGACCCCCACTGCTTAACAGCCTTTCACTTTCAATATAAGAGGATGGAGCAGAGAAATATTTATAATATAGCTATAAATTATTAAAATTAGATTTACTTGAAATGCAAAAAGATTTTTTTCAAAGAATATCACATGCCAAATATGTTTTCAAATAAACTTCGATACTTTAATATTTTGATTCACTGTGAAGATTTGGTTGATTTTTGTTCTTATCAATCTTTCCTTCAACTATGTCCCCAAACATAATGAAAAGCTAAATTCAAGTCCCCAGATATGTTGCAAATAAAGTGAATTTTGGTGTACTTGAGTTGATGAAGATCGATAACGCATGTGCCTTGTGTTAGGGACGGATACTATTAATTTATTTCCTTCATTTTTATCCTTTATTAGTGACAGTTTTGTACGATTGATATCCCACTTACTCCTGTTTCTTTTTTTTTTGCAGCTTAATTGTTTAATATTTTGACAGGTTCACACTGATAGTCGCTTGTTCCATTATCTTAATCTAGAGTTTTGCATGCTCTTCCATTAACAGTATCGGATCAACAACACTGAGAACATCTGGTACAGTACTGGGTTAAAAAGTCCGGTGTTGGTGGATGAAATTAAGATGATGGTAATTTTGGTTTTAAGAAAGTCAAATTTCTCACTTCTTCATTGGCTGGAAAATATTTAAAACACATGCTAACCAATTAATTATTATCATACCTGAATGTCCTAAACTTTGCATCCCTTGTGATTCAGTTTCTTTTTTTTTGTACTTACTAACTATTCTTTGCCATAAATTGAACTTGGGAAATGGTTTTGCTTCCAATTCCATCTGTGATATTGGAACAAAGCTGTGTAGTTTCTGTGTTCTTTAATTGTACCTATCTTACAATCTTTTTTTCCAAGTTATACATTCCTTTTGTATGTTCTTCTGTTCTGTTATGGAATATAGGAAATTAATTCCTCGGAATATTTGTCCCTTGCATATTTAAAAGTTGCTTTAGTGTCATTATTTGCTTATTATAAGGATGCTGCAGACTGGAGTTTGTGCAGTTGGGTTTTTTATGGTACAACCTAAACCATAACAGGAAGGTTGCAAAAGGTGCTACTCTGCTTTTTATTCCTAAATTATATCTTATGAAAGCATAAATTTGTAAATCTTTACAGTTTAATATTGAGAAATGGCTCTATCTGAGAAGTAGGTAATATGCAAAATAGACTGTGAAAAGTAGTGTTTAAACAGATATATCTGCTCCATCTGAGAAGTAGGTAATATGCAAAATACTGTGAAAAATAGTGTTTAAAAACAAATTTATTAACTTTCTTATTAAAACAAATGGGCTGTCACAGGTCATGCTTCAGACAGTTTGAAATGACAACCTAATATGCTCCATATTTTTGTTATCCATGTAATAGGACAACAAAAGAATGTAGTGTTGTTTGAGCCATGTTCCAGTGTAAAATCGTTGAGCTGCATCTTTTAAAAATAAAATGAAAATTTTCAGAGAAATCACAAATAACCATAATGTCCCATTCCTTTAAAGATACTTTTCTTTGAACAAAATGCAGATTGGTCTTTGATTAAGAAATCATGTTCCCTGAGCTTGAGAAGGCTACTTTATAAATGTCTTATAGTTAACCACTGCTTGTACTGCACATCATCAATCATGCTGTCATGAAAATATCTAACAAGAATACTTCTCAAGTTGACAGAATTAGGTGCCACAATTTTAAAAGTTACCATAGTGGCAGTCATATGATGAAGGGTTACATAAAGAACAGTTAAACACTGATTATAATCTCAAATGTAACTTTCCTTTAGGTAAGAGCATCAAGTTCTGTTCCAACAATTATTAGCTTTGCATTCTGATGGATTGTGCAAACACACAAATGTATGTTCCATTCCACCTGCTAGACGCATTCTTTTGGCCATAGCTCAGCAAATTTAGAAAAAAAAAAAAAAAAAACTTAATTGTTTCAAGGAACTTGCAAGTAAATGGATTAATCTAACATTTTCAGTGCTTGAGATTTGCAAAAAAAAATAAACACACTTATGAAATTTTTGGATTTTATATAAGGTTGTTTGAATATGGGCTGGTATTAGAGCCTGAAATAGCAAAATTAAATTTGAATACAACATTCGCAATTTTTATTGATGTGAACCAAACAAAGCACTAAATTTAGTAAAGATTTAGCAACTTCTAATGAGCATTTCAAGGAATTTTTCTGCATCTTTTAGGTTTGTATGTTATTTGCATTTTGAAAAATAGATAGACGATGATATATATATATATATATATATATATATATATATAGCATATATATACAGTTATATATATATATATATATATATATATATATATATATATATATATATATATATATATATATACATATATATATATATATATATATATATATATATATATATATATATATATATATATATATATATATATATAGTCTGACTTTCCCACACGTGTTTTTTACTCGCTCCTTCAAATTATTTGAATTATTCGGATCAACGCCATTCACTTTCAAGATTTATCGTTTATGTGATTACGAAGTAAAGCTATTTCTACGATTTGCTTGTGTGGATTTTGAAATAGTGCTGTTATATAAGACTGGCAGGCTGCACATAATATAACTAGTAGACTAGTTTCAAGTATGCGGTAGACTGCACCTGAAGAAGCGGTTGTGTCTCTCGTAGGAAAGAGGAGGGGGAAAGAAGCTGTCTGTCTGTCTCTTCGCTACCAAAATCATAAAACCTTAATTAAGTTAAGGTCTTTTTGCTTAATTTTCATTTTAATAAGAAAAAGCCAGACGAAGATTAATGATTGGTAATTTTGAATACTGAGCAACAAAGACGATTGGCGTGAGTTAACTAGTCAAAAGATAAACAAAACAATCGGACGGATTGCTGCTCTTTACAAATAAAGTAAATAAAAAGCTGTGGAACATACATAGTATTTTGGAACTTGCATGGGTAAACTGTAAGTTTTGTTAATTGACTGTTTATTCTCCTAGAACGATCTCTTGCTTTGGTGAAAAATAAGTAAGTTTGAATTAGGAATAATAATTTGGCATTGTAAAGCTCGGTGAGTCAAAAGTTACTTATTTAAGAATTTACTGTGAAACTAATATTATTGTTTTTGACTTACTTTTGGTAGAAATTGTCTAAGGATTTGTTTGAAATATTACGAACATTACTACTAGCGAGTTAGCAGGAGGTTAAATTATTTAAAGAATTATACAGTATTTACCTATGAATAAAGTAGGATTCGATATAGTGAATATATACGTAAATGTGAGGTGATGTGTTTTAAAGATTATTTGTATGCAGGGTTTATTGTTAGTGTTAATACTCGTGCATTTAAGGTTTGCCACATTTATTAATATTTGTTTGGATTTATTTTCTGCAAATATTTTTTAATTTAAAGCGATTATAGAACGAGTAATTAAGGGAGACGAAGGTAATTGGTGAAACGTTATTTTAATTATACTTTAAAGAATTTTAAATAATTAAATAAAGATTTTAAATAAAGTTTTAACGGGGTAAATTTTAAAGAAAGAAGAAGGGAGAAAGGGGGAAAAAAAGAAAAAAGGAAAAGAGGAAAAAAGGAAAAAAGTGTAGGAATAGATATAAATTGATAGAGTGGTTTTAACCTTTTATAATTTTATATTTTATGTTATCATTTTAACCTTTTACTATTGTTATTGTTATTATTGGGGTATATTTGGTGAGCGGGGTGGTACTTGTGTGTTGGGAAGTGCCTTAGGGTGTGGGGTCCTACAAAGCGTAATGGAGTGTGTATATATACATAGAAGAAGGGAAAAGATGGGGAGGAGAGAGGTAATTAGGGGATGCATGAATGAGAGGTAAACGAGGATTTGAAGAGGAAGGAAGTGGGGAATGTTTGAAGAAAAAAGGTTGGATGTGTTAGGGGTAACTGAAACTAAGCGGAAAGAGGGAGATGGAATTTGGAAAATACAAGGGTATGATATCAGTGAACGAGAGAGTGAGGGCGAGGGAAGGGTGGGAATAAAGATGAGGAAAGAGGTGTGACAAGGTAAGGTTAAAAATAGGTGAGTTCGAGGATAATGTGGGTAAAAGTGAAATTCGGGGGTGTGGGTTTTTATATGTGCATATGCACCAGTGAATGGAGCGAGGAAGAGGTGGAGAGAGAAAGATTTTGGAGTGAGCTGAATGAGTGTTGGGAATTTGGGGTAAATGAAAAAAATTGTCTATTGGGAGATTTGAATGCAGGAGTGGGAAGGGTGTGAAGAATAATAGGACCATTTGGGGTAGGGGAGGAATGTTAATGGAGAAAGTCTGTTAAAATTGTGTGTTGAGAGAAGAATATAGTGGGGAATACTTGGTTCAAAAAAAGTGAAAATCATAAGTATACATGGAAGAGTGAGATAACGGGGGAGGGCGGTACTGGATTATGTGTGTGTAAATGGGAAGGATAGAGGCAGATTACTAGATGTAAATGTATTTAGAGGGGCGGGGAGGGGGATATCGGATCACTATTTGATGGTTGCTAGGATAAGGGTGGGAGGAGAGGTGACGGTAAGGGAAAGGGGAGAAAAGAGGAGAGTAGAAGTGATAAAGGTGGAAAAATTGGAAGAGACAGTGTGTAAGAGGGAGTTTAGGAGAGGTATGGAGGAGAGGTGGAGAGACGTGAGAGGGACGGGAATTGGGGAGGTGGAGGGGGAGTGGATGAGATTTAAAGAGGCAGTATGTGAAGAAAAGGGTGGGTGTAAGCAGAAGGAAAGGGAGTGAATGGTGGAGTGATGAGGTGAAGGAGGTGGTAAAAAGGAAAAAGGAGGCTTATGTGAAGTGGTTGGGAAGTAGGAGAGAGGGAAGCTGGGAGGAATATAGAAGGGTTAGAGTGGAAGCAAAGAGGGCGGTTGAGAGGACGAAGAGAAGAGCAAAAGAAGATTGGTGTAGAAAAGTGACGGAAAATTTTGAATCGGGAAGCAAGATGTTCTGGAAAGAAGTAAATAAAAAAAGGAAGAAGAAGGAGGGGTTGGGGGGGAGAGGATTAAGGGAGGAGATGGGGAGTGGATAGGAGGAGATAGGTGAGGAAGAGGAGTATTTTAGTGGATTATTGAATGAAGTGGGTGAGGAGGGGAAGAAGATGTGCAAGAGGTGAGGATGGGGGAAGTAGTGGAGGGGAGGATGAAATACAAATGGAGAAATTATTAGGGCCTTGAATAAAGGGAAAAAAGGGAAGCAGGTCGGGATGGTGTGAGAATGGAAATGTTGCAGAAAGGAGGAATAGGGGTGGAGGAATGGCTGTATAGGTTATATAATATATGTTGGAGGAATGGTGAGGTACCACAGGATTGGGAGGATGGTTGTTTGGTTCCCCTGTATAAGGGGAAGGGGGATAGGATGAAATGTGGGTATTTTAAGTGTGGTAGGGAAAGTGTATGGGAGAATACTGATTGAGAGAGTGAGAGGTTTAACGGAGGGGGGAATGGGGGAAGAACAAGGAGGATTTAGGGAGGGAAGAGGGTGTGTGGACCAAGTGTTTACACTAAAGATGCTTGTGGAGGAAAGAGGAAAGGGAAAGTGTATGGGTGTTTTTTAGATTTAGAGAAAGCATATGATAGAGTGAAGAGGGGTGAATTGTGGAGGGTGTTGGAGGAAAATGGAGTGGGGGGTAAATTAGGTAAAGGTATTAGGGCCTTTTATAGGAATAGTAGAATGTGTGTGAGAGTGTTAGGAGGGGAGAGTGAGATGTTTGGGGTGGTGAGGAGGATCAGGGGGGTGTAATGTCGCCGTGGCTATTCAATTGTTTATGGAGAGTGTTAGAGGAATGATGAGGGAGGGGAGGGGGGTGGAATTGATGAATGGGAATGATAGAAGGGAAGTGAACATGATACTGTTTGCGGACGATACTGCCCTAGTGGCGAAGAACGCGGAAGGGCTGATGTATTTGGTGAGGGAGTTTGAGAGAATGTGGGGACAAAAGGGGCTATAAATCCAGGTATGAGTAAAGTGTTAGTGTTTGAGGAGGAGGAAAGAGAGAGGAGGGGGTAGAGGTTAGAGTAGGGGGTGTAGTATTGAAGAAGTAAAGATTTTTAGATATTTAGGGATGGATTTGG
>JABUQX010135442.1:17500-51385 GCA_015478945.1 Trachelipus rathkii
GAAACTAACCCCCTAACACTCAATATATTACAATTAAATATCAACGGCCTAACCAATAAATCAATAGAACTCTACCATTTCCTCAAAAAATACAACATCCATATAGCCATCATACAAGAAGCCTCCCTCCTCCAAAACACCCCACTCCCCACGTTCTACGGTTATGACGCTATCTACTCCACCTCCTACCCCCCTCAACACTGATCCATAACAACATTACTTACCACAACACAACTTCCGACACCTCCACTTTATTACCAGACGCACTAATAAAATCCCAATCCTGTTCCACCCTCCTGAACAAGACCACCTATAACATCTTCAATCTCTACATTCGCCACCCCACCTCCCCCCCAAAAAACAACCTCACACCCCCACTAACAATATTATCCACATACCCAAACCTCATCCTTGGAGGCGATTTTAACGCCCACCACACTGCCTGGTATAAAGACTACCCTTCCGACCCCCGAGGCAACCATATCCTTAACGAATTAGAATCCCTAAATATCCTTAATTCCAAAAACCTCCTCACTCGAATCCCTCCCCAAGTCAACCAATCCCCTACTTCCCCAGATGTTACATTCTGTTCCCCCTCCCTACACCACTTACTAACATGGGACACTATTACTGACCTACAATCGGATCACCTTCCTATTCTTATTTCCCAAACTCCCCCCAACAATCCCCCCCAACAAAGACTACTACATACACTAACTACAAAAAGCAAACTGGCTCATACACTAACTATATCGAAACCCACATCAACCCAATACAAATCCACAATACAACATCCCTTCACACCTCCATTATTCACCTAAACAATACAATCATCAAATCTGCAAACCTTTATATATCCAAAGGCCACAGAAAATCATACAACCCCAATATCAGCCAACTCATTAAACAAAGAAACTCCCTCCGAAAACTCAATCCTTATACCCCACACATTTCTAACCAAATAACAAACCTAAACACCCAAATCTCCAACCTCATAACCACCAACACTACAAATAAGTTTTCTGAATACTTACAACAAAACCTCGCGCATAGACATAAGAAACCTGCATGTCATCAAAAATTAAAAATTCACAGAACAACCCCACAATCCCACTTAATCCCCATCTACTAATAACTCCTCCCTCTCCCCAAAACAACAATCAGAAAGTCTTGCTAAACATTAAGCTAACATCTCCCGTAAACCAACCCACCCTGACAATAGGAAAACAAAAAAACAACTCAGAAAACTCTAATTAGACCACAGCCTCCCAACCCCATTCACAATAATCATGATAACAGAAACCATTAAAACCCTCAAAAATTCAACAGCAACAGGTCCAGACTCCATATCCAACCTACACATAAAAAGTTACACCTCAGAGAAAAGCAATCCTCCTAATCACAGACATCTCCAACAAGTCTTGGCAACTTAACTACATTCCCCAACCTGGAAAACAAGCATACATAATCCCAAAACTCAAACTAAAAAAAGACCCCCTCCTCCTATCACCCAATTTCACTGCTTTGCTCCATTAGTAAAATTGCTAGAGAAATTAATATTAAACAAAAATTTCCCCAACTCATTCCTCCCAGACTTCCAACATGGATTCAAAAGCAACCATTCTACAACCACAGCCCCTCACCTCACACACGCTGGGACTTCATATCTTCTCTCCTCGACCTGTGGAATCCCCCACTGCGGCAGCCGGCTTCCTGGAAGCGGTGTAGCCCTCCAATGTAGTAGCTATATATATATATATATATATTATATATATATATATATATAGTTGAAGAAGTTATATATATATATATATATATATATATATATATATATATATATATATATATATATATATATATATATATATATATATATATATATATATATATATATTTTAAAGTTGTTACTGAAGGTTAATTGTAATAAAATTGTAAATTATTTCAAAAAATTTAATTTTTACATAGAAACCCTTTTTTTTTTAGGCTAAAAAGCAGGTTTATCCAATCAAATAAGCAGACTTTTTATGTTTGTATATGTTAAAAGAAATTCTCAGTTTATAAGTAGGATACTGCGTTTTTAAAAATTGATCAACAAAGGGGGTGGGGGGAATTTTTATTTTAACACCTTATAACTTTTTTAAAAATTGTTGTACAGATTTTTTTATTCATGCCTTTTTTATAGATCTATAAATTCCCTTTAAAATGCATTTTGAATTTTGATTCTGCATTAAGTAGAACCAAAGTTATCAGTCTTTGAAAGAAGTGAGTATCGCAGAACCCCCCAAAATTGGGGGGACTGGAACCTAATATTTTAGGGAAGTGAGTTTTGTGCCAAAATGAGTTTGTATACCAAATTTCATTAAAATCGGAGGGGGTTGGGTGCAAGTCACCGCCTGATTTGTCAGAGAATGCATATATATATATATATATATATATATATATATATATATATATATATATATATATATATATATATATATATATATATATATATATATATATATATATATATATATATATCAGGGCTGCGGAGTCGGAGTCGGAGTCGGAGTCGTGGAGTCGTGCAATTTTCCAGGAGTCGGAGTCGGAGTCGAAAATTCCTGTGTAAGTGGAGTCGGAGTCGAAGATTCCTGTGTAAGTGGAGTCGGAGTCGGAGTCAAAAATTTAGAGAACTATTATTATTATTATTATTATTATTATTATTATTATTATTATTATTATTATTATTATTATTATTATTATTATTATTATTATTATTATTATTATTAATATACAGGAGAAGAAGATATATTTACATAGATTTTCCGACGCGTTTCGTCTCTATACTTGAGACATCTTCAGAGGATTATTTCTTGTAAGCGAATGAGTCTTTAAATTGATATATAATAAGTAAATCAAATGATATTGAGTCTGACTGATAAATACATAAAATTTTATGTTAAGGTCTGGTTGCGTGTTTTGTTGTAGAAAGCCTCCGCAATTTTAAGTTTCTGGACTTCACACGATCCGTATAATATTGTGAAGTGTTTAGAAATATTACTAATAGTTGATTGACCATGTGCCGTATTGAAATATTCAAAGATTTTGCTGGGACTGTAGAGATGTTGATATGCCCTGTCCGACAATCTATTCTTCGTGTAACCAATATATGTCGACGCACAGTCTAACTCAGGGCAGTTAAATTGGTACACAACGTGATGGTTGTCGGGCAAAGCATCTCTTGTGCCAAAGGAAGATGACAGTTGTTTGGACTTATGGTAAAGTCTGACTTTAATTTTTGAGGTGTCTTTTAGTTTTGAGGTGAGAATTGAAAATATTACGAATGCACTTCTCTTCCTTATTGACAAATAGTATTGGAAGTTTTGAAGAAGAAATTATCGAATTTTCTGATTATTTTTACTTTCTTTATTTTATAATTTATAAGGGATTTATTAATTAAATTTTCAACTGAATATTGTGGATGATCTCAGTTAATTAAATTTTACTTAAAGCGGCAAATTTACATCAAAAGTTTTCCCCAAGTTGAACATAGGTTGTATGCTCTGTAAACTAAAATTTTTACGATAGATTCTTTGTAAATAGTCGGTGAATAGGATCCATAGTTCATATACAGACCATTATCAGTGGGTTTGACATGTATGCCTGTAGATAATGAGCCGTCAGAATTAACATTGATTTTTGACTAAAAAACAGATAGCATTATTAACCTAAGTTTCGTATGTGAATTTTAAGCATGACAACTCTTGAATTCTATTGATGAACTGATGTATATGATCTACGTTCCTAAAAATAGTGAGGGTGTCGTCGACATACCTTATGTAAAATACGGTGTTAGATATATAGAAGTCAGCAAATGTAGGTCCAAGTGGTCAGCCCATCGGCAGTCCATCAGTTTGTAGATATATGTTTTCTTTAAATTTAAACGGTGTTTGATTACAACAAATTAAGAAAAGGTTCCTCATATGTCGTTCTGATATATCTGGTGGGGGTAGGTTATTTGAGTGATACACTTCGTTAATTATTATGTCAATCGTATCAAGAACCGGCACATTTATGAACAAAGATTCTACATCAAGTGAGGCGAATATATTAGTGGCTTCAAGTTTTAAGTTTGATAATTTACATAATGTTTCATTATTTGATTTAACTATGAAAGAGTTATTAAGATATGGTCGGATAATGCTGTTCAGATATTGGGCAATTTCATGTGTAACCGTTCCACACATAGATATTACAGGTCTCAAATGTGAATTTTCTGAGTTTTTGTGTATTTTTTTAAATATATATATATATATATATATATATATATATATATATATATATATATATATATATATATATATATATATATATATATATATATATATATATATATATATATATATATATATATATATATATATCCTAAATAATAAAATCCAGTTCTTTTAATTTTGTCAGAAATTCTTTTGTTTTTTATTTCATAAGCGATTCTTTTAATGCTATTATTATTATTATTATTATTATTATTATTATTATTATTATTATTATTATTATTATTGAAACTGAAAGTATTAAACTGTTAATTTTATAATGGCTGTTTTATAATAAAAATAAAAATAATTTGCATTATAATTACGTTATACATTTGTTTCCGAAACTGAAATATATTTGTTTGTCATGTGTTGCGCCTGCCCTCCTCCACGTCTTTACGGTACTTTACCGTATAGCATTTGGAGATTAGATTCATTGGAAAAGTGGTATATTTTTTTATTCTCAAAAGCAAGCAAAAAAAAATTGTTGAAACAAAAAAATGTTTTAATGTAACTCTGTAAGCACCAATCTGAGTCAGAGTCGAAATTTTGAATTTGACTGCTGGAGTCGGAGTCGGAGTCGGAGTCGAAAATTTTTGTTTAAGTGGAGTCGGAGTCGAAAATTTTTGTTTAAGTGGAGTCGGAGTCGGAGTCGAAAATCCAAATTTGAATTTAAGGAGTCGGAGTCGAAAAATTTATTTTACGACTCCGCAGCCCCTCATATATATAGAATATATATAAATATATATATATATAAATATATATATATATATATATATATATATATATATATATATATATATATATATATATATATATATATATATATATATAAAAAGTATATATAAGTGGTGAGAAATTAATTTCTTATATAAGTTATTTTGAAGGAAAAACTTACTTTCCTTCAAAGCATAAAATTTTTTTTATTTAAATATAAAAAAAAAAAAATATATATATAGATAAATCTCACCCCCCTCATTTTCACTCCCCCTTTTTTCTTTACAGCGCGCCCTCCGAAGGCTTCCATTTTCCCAATGATATCTCAAAGCCTTAGTGGGCCAGAGAGACTCCCTAAATTTTAAGGGAATACCAACCCACCTCCTTTTATTTTTCCACACGGTAAACTCCATGAGGAATCACTTTTCTATTGCGTGAGTTCTGATCACATGTGTATTGTTCCACTTCCCAATATTTATGCGTTCAACTGGTGAGTCCTATTTTCTTGCACATATTAATTAATATTCCTTACAAACTGCAACTTTTCAGGAAAAGTTCATTTAGGGAAGGTTTGGATAAAAACAAAATTTACCACCATATCATGTTTTGGTAGTAAACACAGGCCTAATCGTTTTTCGGCGATATAGGCTAAGACTAGCATTCTGGTTTGCGCCGTGTTTTTCGTGGGACCTAATACTTGAATGAATATGTGTTTTGAATGTTTTTTTTAGTCATTATTATTAATAGATTTATTTTCTTTTGAACGCGAATGAATAGGTGTTATGAAAGTTTTTTTTTATAATTACTATTATTATTAAGTTTTATTCTTTTACTGGAGACTCCATGGGAAAAGTGAAAGCTATTTATATATAAACATATTTTTAGACAATGATGGAAAAGTAAGTTATTTTATTATTATTATTTCCCTTTTCTTTAATTTGGGTAGCTATGTCCCGGGGGAAAAAGCCCTGTTGGCAAAAAGTTTTTATTATTAGAATTATTATAAATTTATATTTTCTTTTGAAATCACATTTTCAAATAAGTCTAACACCCTTATTTGAAGGTGACCTTCGGATGAAGGCGCCTCAGGGTCATGGCAAAATTTTTTTCAAAGTTACTTTGAGGACTTTAATAATTGTTTTCCTCTCTCAAAGTTAACATCAGTTATGAATTACCATTTTTATATTATCACTATTTTAACTGAACGCGAATGTGATCTGAAAGTTATCTTTAAATTATTATTATTTTTATTATTTTATCATAAGTCGAGTGAAAAAGAGAGAGGCTGTATCTTTTTTATATTATTATTATTATTATTATTATTTTATCATAACGCGAGTGAAAAAGAGAGAGGCTGTATCTTTATATTATTATTATTATTTTTTTTTCATAACGCGAGTGAAAAGAGAGAGGCTGTATCTTTATATTATTATATTATTATTATTATTTTATCATAACGCGAGTGAAAAAGAGAGAGGCTGCAATATTTTTAATTATTATTTTTTTCTCAGACCGCGAGTGAATAGGGAAATGCATTTTTATGTTAATATTACTTTTAATTTTAAAATGTTTTTTTACATTTAGTAATAAGACTTTACAATGAGTCGTATTAATAAATGATCGGATTTGGGCGCCTCACCCCAATCGCCATTTTTTTTTTCTCTTTAATATTACTTATATATTTTTGCTACATTTAGTAATAAGACTTTAAAATGAGTCGTATTAATAAATGATCAGACTTGGGCGCCTCACCCCAATCGCCATTTTTTTTCTCTTTAATATTACTTATATATTTTTGCTACATTTAGTAATAAGACTTTAAAATGAGTCGTATTAATAAATGATCAGACTTGGGCGCCTCACCCCAATCGCCATTTTTTTTTCTCTTTAATATTACTTATATATTTTTGCTACATTTAGTAATAAGACTTTAAAATGAGTCGTATTAATAAATGATCAGACTTGGGCGCCTCACCCCAATCGCCATTTTTTTTCTCTTTAATATTACTTATATTTTTTTGCTACATTTGGTAATAAGACTTTAAAATGAGTCATATTACTAAATGATCGGATTTGGGCGCTTCACCCCAATCGCCGTTTTTTTTTTCTGTCCCTTTAAGACTGAAAATTTGGTTTTATTTAATCTAGATGAAGAGTTGGAAAGAAAAAGTCATTTGTTAATTTTTTTAGTATGGTTGAAACAAGAGGAGTTGAAAAGTCATTTGAAATATTTTTATTAGTATTTTTATTGAATCTAGATGAAGAGTTGGAAAGAAAAAGTCATTTGTAAATTTTTTTAGTATGGTTGAAACAAGATGAGTTGAAAAGTCATTTGAAATATTTTTATTGGTATTTTTATTGAATCTAGATGAAGAGTTGGAAAGAAAAAGTCATTTGTAAATTTTTTTAGTATGGTTGAAACAAGATGAGTTGAAAAGTCATTTGAAATATTTTTATTAGTATTTTTATTGAATCTAGATGAAGAGTTGGAAAAGAAAAAGTCATTTGTAAATTTTTTTAGTAGGGTTGAAACAAGATGAGTTGAAAAGTCATTTGAAATATTTTTATTAGTATTTTTATTGAATCTAGATGACGAGTTGGAAAGAACAAGTCATTTGTAATTTTTTTGTATGTATTGAAACAAGATGAGTTGAAAAGTCATTTGAAATATTTTTATTAGTATTTTTATTGAATCTAGATGACGAGTTGGAAAGAACAAGTCATTTGTAATTTTTTTGTATTTGTCGAAACAAGATGAGTTGAAAAGTCATTTGAAATCTTTTTATTTATTATTATTTAATCACGATGAAAAATTGAAAAAAAAATCTTTTGTAATTTTTTTATTAGGGTAACTGAGACAAGATGAAGTGTTGAGAAATTGTAATTTTTATTTTTTTGTTATTAATAATGAATACAAGAGGAGGACTTGGAAATATGTTTTTTTTGGGAAAAATGGATCTTTATTAATAGCTTAATTTTGTTGGGGATGTTCATATTACTTTTATATTCTATGAATAAATTTCTTTTATTTTTAATTTTTTTTGATGATGTATTTCAAAATTTTCTTTGCGTTTGTATTGATTTCATTTTTTTTTTGCACTTTTAGGCAATCGGGATTGAGATTTGAAAATAAAATTTTATTGGAAAAACTTGTTTGTTTGCGCAATTAACCCCAAGGCATCATTAACATTTATCCCAGAAGTAAATTTGGGAGAGTGGCGACCAAGAAAGCACAACACTTCGCGAAGCATTGGAATTCTCAAGCAATACACCTCCGATTGCCAGTCTGGAAAACTCGGAATTATTGCACATATAGGTTAGTCAAAAATCTCACGTTTCAAAAAGTATAAAGGCTAATTTCAATTTTTTATTATTTTAAAGCAAAATTTTATACACCCCTTTTGAATATTTTTAAATAAAAATAAAAATAGCCACTTCTTTAACGTAAAAATTAAAGTAAACTCTTGGGGAAATTTTATTTTTACTACTAATCGTCCAAATTGAGGACAACACGAAATTATTCACATTTTGCCATATTGGAAGGGCATATGTTACTCATCTTTATGATAAAAGTTTTATCGCAAATTTCACTATATAAATTGATAAACAATAAAAACGTTGCCACATCACGCTCAAAAGGCACACGTTCCTCACAAGCATATAATTCTCACCACGAATATTCATACTTATAATGCAGAGGAAATATTATATTACCACATCACACTCAGAGGAAACCGTTTTCCTAACATAATATGAAGAAAGTTATAACCAGAAAACCAATCTCTCTCCATCAAAACTCCTCCCCAAAAGATTATACTGACGCTCCAGAACGATCCGAATCGCTAAAAAACTATCAGAATGATTCAGCATCCCTCTCCCAGAGGCAAAAATTTGATAACTACAATAAATATGGTAAAAATAGCAGTTCCACCACTCTTGGTGCTTTCGACGCAATTCTAAATGTGATAGATCACAAAAACGCCACCACTCACAAGGCATATTTTGAAAATATTATGAAAGATGGTTCTCAAAATTTGAGTAAAACCACAATTTTAAATGTTTTGCCTACCAATAACTCTGTTAAAGATTACAAAATTGTTTCAAATGTTCAATTAAATAACCCTAAATTTCATACTACATTTTTTAAAAAGGGTTTTTTAAATAAAAACAAACATGATTGTAAGAAACTCAAAGTTCAAAAGAGATTTTAGATATAAATTTGAATGTTGTAACGCGCCCCACATCTCTTTGTAATCTGAATGCACCTATAAATGTAGATCACAATGATTCTCAGTCGCATATTTTTATAAATAAAAATAATACAAATTGTAATGTAAACTTTGAAAATGCTTCTCATGCAAATATGAACTCTTATTATTTAAATGCTCCGCGAAATTATGAAAGTTTTAAAAATGTTACCACATGCAAATCATTTCACGGGAATGTTGAAAACCATGTTTCACGTACCGCATTAGATTCTAATTGTTTAAATGTTCCAAGTAAAATTAATGCTAAAACACACTCTACTAATGTTGAAAGGAGGTCGCATAATGTTCAAAATATAAATTATTTAAATGACTATAATAATGTAACTGAGAGGAAATTTCATATACTTAACATGGGCACCGCTGCTCAAAATGATGATTTTAAAAATATTTCACACAAATGGCTTGAAAATTATCATCTAAATGCTCACTCCGACGACACCTCTCAGAATATTTCAGTTACAAATTTAAATAAAGCCGATTCTCAGGCTCCTATAAATGGTTTTCAAAACGTTAACTCGTTCTCTTTTAAAGCTTTGAACTCTCCTGAAGATGGTGTGTTGTTACCTTCAGAGAGTGAGTTTGATAAAAAGAGAGATAAAAATATAAAATATGTAAACGCGAAAAATGTTCAGAAGTATATGTGTGATCAAGACGAACCCGCCAATGCCGTCTCTCTTAGCTCACAATCACACAATACACTAGATAGGGACCATAATATCTCTTTTTTCCATTTCAGCTCTGAGTATCCTGCAGATGATGATGTATCCTTAGCCGTTCCAGAGGAGGTACCAAATGAGATGTCGGAAGGATCTGTAGGTTTTGTAAACAATAATGTTATTAATCACAATGCTTTCTTTTCTAGAGGTTCTCATGCTCAAACATCTCATCACTTAACTCAGGTTTTTGACCCTACTTTTGGCCCATTGCCAAAAGATAGAAGTAACATTTATAACCCATTTTATTTTTTTTAATGATATATCATATGGCAATAATAATGCACTTTTTAATATTAATAAAATTTTAGAGGTAGTAATACCTATGGAAACAGAAAAGGCTACAGTAGAACATGACGAAAATGGAAAATCCACCTCAGAGCTCTCACACCTCACTAGGGGTAACCCTATCACCCGTTTTAGTAATACTAGGATGATAGGAACCCTTCTCAAGCTACAACCGCAATTGCGGACAGTGAAAGTAGTAGTAATATATATGACATAAGTCTGGATGATTCCAGTTTAGCACAAAATGCCGCATATAGGGAAGAAAATGAGGAAAGTAATGAAAGTGTATGCATTGATATTGATCTTGCTTCGACGCAGATGAAGCATAGGGAAGGACATAGAGATATGGAGAAATGTGATACAATATGCACCGAGGATGCGAAGGTTAAGAACAGCGATGCTGTAGGCATCTCACATAGCACTCTTAGGCATGATATTGGCTATGGGACATCAATAAACAGTTTGGATGGTGAAATAGGGGTCCGAATGCGCTCTTTCAACCCCTACAGACGGAAAAGAATACTAAGTAGAGCACATGACAAAAGTAATATATCTAGCATAGCACACCCTAGAATAGATAATATTACTCCAAATTCACTTTTAGATAGGGATTTAATTGTAAATGAAAATTGCACATTGAGCCTAAATTTTAAACACTTTCAGCATAGGTTTCAAAACTCTTCCTCTACTTCTGTTATTTTACCTCCATTCCAATTTAAAGATTCCACAAATTCTTTCGCTGTATTGATGAAAAACTATGATCTCTCCCCACCATTAATGCCTAGTATAGATTTCTCTTTACCTTCTAACCACACTTTGACTATTTCACACGAGAATCTCTCTCACTGCACTCCCCCTCCCCTTCAAAAAGACTCCTCAGATACCATTTTAAATTTTAGTGAGGCATTGTTTTCAGACTCTTTATTAGATACTCACACTCATGTTTCTGTGCAAGATAGTTTATCCTCAGAACCATCATTTGATAAATATTTACAGCCTCACCCTCCATTTAGTTCCTCTCAAGTTGAAATTTTCACTTCTAATCAAAATATGAGCTCTCTCTCTCCTCCTAAAGTAGCAACTTATTCCTCTTCTTTCACTAATGACGCAGTTCCTTTTCCAAACTCACAACCACCCATTATTAATTCACATTTAGAGGAAAAAGAATCGATCCACACACCCCCACAGAACAAAAATTTTAAATCTCATCACCAACCCTCTTTCTCAACACCTGATTTTTCAAATCCTTCTACTCAAACCACACCTATAATAGACTCTAATATCACTCTACCTCAAACCAAATCATCTTCTTTTTCAACTTCAAGCACTAAACACAGTAGTTCTCAAAGCACTATCCCACCGAAGCTAACTTTGTCTTCATCATTTGCCAACAATACAAACATAATCAAAGATGAAAAGGCAACATATCACTCGCTCATAGGACCCGCTTATTTTCTAGATACTGATATATCTTTTGACTCTTATACCTTACACAATAAACGCTTTTTGGTCGACAGCGGATCAAACTCCTCTCTCATTAGACATTCCCTCATCTCAGAATTAGAAAGCAAATATGCCATTAACATCCCATTAATAAAAACTCCTATTGTTTTGAAGTCAATCACAGGGGACACATTCAACCAAATTGGTACCACAATTTTGCACATCCACATTAAACACATTTTGGTTCCTGTAAATTTCATTGTCCTTGACGACTCTCTTTGTGGCTTCAAAGCCGATTTACTTTTAGGAACTAATTTTTTAACTCAACCACAGATTAGATTTGAAGTTCACAAAAACACTATCTCTATTAGGTCAGATACAGCTTACATCTCTATGCCTCTCATTCCTATATACCCACAACGTCAAAGCCCTCCTAAACCTCAAGTAAATCACAACACTTCCTTGCCTCTCTACCCAACAGATACAAGCTTTGCAAATGATTTAATGATTGACACTGATACTACATATAAACTATCTATCATCAAAAATGTCACACTAGACCCATACTCTAAGACCACTCTATCTGTAAATGCTCTCTCCTTAGCACATACCCCCCCCCTGACCGTCTCATTTTGACTTCGGAAAAGTCGTTTCTTCACAATTGTATATTTATTGGAAGTGTTATGAGCACTGTACAACAGGGCCAAGTCCTTTTAGATATTATTAACATGTCCGCCGCGCAACACACATTGCAATCAAACTCCTTTTTGACAACAGCAAATCCCCTCTTTACGCTCGATACTCCTTTTGAAACTTCGCACGTCAATCTAGCCACCTCCTCTAAAGGTCTTTCTGCAGCGCAACTGCGTAAAAACATATAAAGAAATCGTTCAAGAGTCTTTTAAAAATGAAGAGGATGAGTGTGCAGCGCTTACAGAACCGAATCAACTAGAAAACTTGTTGGACCTTCTCATGTCCTATAAAGACATCATCGCTTTAGAGGATGATGAGGTGCCTATCTGTCCCTTAATGAAATTCAAAGTGACCCTCAAAGATGACGCTCCAAAGGTACTGTACAGGCCCCAGTACAGACTGCCCCACCGCTACCTAAAAACTATAGAGGAATGGGTGCAAGATTCTCTACGCAAAGGCTACATAAGACCCATTTCAAGCGAACACTCGGCTCCTCTCCTAATCATTCCAAAGAAAGACGGGACGGCAAGAGTAGTAGCCGACTATAGACTCTTAAATTCGCATACCATTTTGACCAGATTCCCTTTGCCTTGCATTAATGATATTTTAAGCTCTTTGGGAAACAGCTCCATCTTTACCTCCCTTGACCTTAAACAGGGCTACACGGCGATGGAAATTGAGAAAGAAACTCAACCGCTCCTCGCATTTAGAACTACTAGAGGGCAGTATTGCCCAACCCGTTTGAATTTTGGATTAGGCAATGCACCTAGTGCTTTTGCAAAGCTAATGGAGTTATGTTTACATCATCTTTTAGGCGACGCCTGCAGAGTTTTCCTCGACGACGTTCTTATCATGGGAACTTCTCTAGAAAACCATCTTGAAAACATAAAGAAGGTCTTTGATGCATTTCGGAAAAACAGGCTAAAAATGAAGCTTTCGAAGTGTAAATTTTTAAGAACCTCCCTACTTTTTCTCGGTTTTAAAATATCCCAAAATGGTATTAGCCCAGATCCCATAAAGCTTAAAACTCTTACAGCTTTCAAACCGCCCACCAACGTCTCAGAGACGCGCAGTTTACTAGGCTTTCTTAATTATTTTTCTCATTTGCTGGAACATTACTCACAAACTATTAAGCCAATTACACAACTCATCAAAAAGAACAGCACTTTTTTCTGGGGTCCCGAGCAAGCTGAGGCTTTTGAAATACTTAAAAACAAGTTATTGTTACAGCCACAGTTGTGTTACCCAGACTATACCAAACCCTTTTTCATCAACACAGACGCCTCAAATATTGCTCTGGGAGCTGTTTTATTCCAATTAGATGAAAACAATAAGGAGAAACCCCTCTCCTTTATCTCAAGATCTCTTTCCAAGGCAGAAACAAACTATCACACCCTTGAGTTGGAAGCGTTAGCTATAGTTTTTGCCCTACGGAAATTCAAAAACTCAATTTTTGGTTATGAGGTAACAATAATTACCGATAACCAACCTCTGATACATCTTATCAGACATAAGCAGCTTTCTGGGAGACTCGAGCGGTGGAATCTCTTCATCCAACATTTTAACCCCACGATTGTCTATAAACAAGGAAAGTTAAACGTGGTTCCAGATTATTTAAGCAGAAACCCCCCTCCTCTAACATACTCTCTCGCTCAGAACACAGTTCTGCCAAAAACAAGTTTTCATCTAACAAAAGAAAACTTTGTGAGAGAACAAAAGGCCTGCAATAGGTTGAAGGACCTCTATGATTTTGCAAAACCCTTAATCTCTCATAACAAACCTCTCCAGCAACAAGACACCACTGCTGACACTTTTCCACATGTGCTTATTGACGATATTTTGCATTATGCAACACAGGATGGCACATTCTTACTCCAGGTACCTGACTCAATGATCTATTCTATCATTGAGTTTAACCATGACTCTCTCCCATCTGGACATTGTGGTATTGAGAGAACAGTGTATAGAATCAGGGAAAAGTACATATTTCCTAAACTCTATACTCTGGTGAAAGAGTATTGCACAACTTGTGTCTCATGCCAGAGAGTTAAAGGTAACAAGCCGAAGATTGCTGAAATAAAGAGTTACCCTCTCCCGCTAGAGCCATTCTCGAGACTTCATCTCGATGTGCTGGGCCCCCTACCTACCTGCAAAGAGACAAAGGCAAAATACATCTTAGTTATGAAAGACAGCCTTACAAGGTACGTTGAGCTAGTGCCTCTAATACAGCACACAGCTAAAGATATAGCACAGGCATTGCTAGAAAGAGTTATATGTCGACATAGTACACCAGAAATAGTAGTCTGCGATAGAGCCCCCGAACTAACTTCTAATTTCTTCAAAGAGATTTGCAAGCAGTGGGGTGTAAAAGCAGTAAACATCGTCGTTCGAAGACCAGAAGCTAACGGTCTCTCGGAGAGAGAAATGTTGAAGATTGCAAATCATTTGAGACACTATGTCAACTCGAACCACACAGATTGGGGTAAATTAATTCCTTTCACTCAAATTGCAATAAATTCCACTTTTAACTCTTCTATCGGTTGCACCCCACATTTCTTATTGTACACGTACAACAAACGTCTTCCATGGGATCTTCCTAATTACATCTCTCCTTTTACTAAAGGATCAGAACCTCAAAAACCCATTCATGAATATATACAAACTCTTGCTGAAAGAGCTAATCTCATTCGAGACCAGGCTCGCCACCATCTTCAACAAGAAACAACAACACAAATGAATAAACAACATAAGAAAGCAACTTCAACTCCGATTAGAGTTGGCGATTATGTGTTTGTAATTGACGTAAAGAGACCAGGGCAAAGTCCGAAATTGTTTTCGAAGTGGACAGGCCCGTTCTTGGTCAAACAGTTAGTTCATTTCAATAAGTTACTTTTACAATGTTTAAAAACTTCAAAAACTTTTATTGTGCACAGGGATAACATAAAAATAACTAAACTTAGAGCTAATGATCACATTGATACTACCAAACCAAAAAGTGATCTTGTACCATCTAATAAACCCCCTCCTAATATAGTTCAACACCCTCCCCCTGCCCCCCCAATTCCTAACACCATCTATTTTGAGAGACAACTTCCCCCTTCCTTACAATCACCACAGAGAAATCTCTTACCTCCCCCCCTCCTTCCCCACCTTCAACTCCCCTACCTCAAACTTCTCATCATCCACCTAAATCTCCTTCTCCTCCTTCACCACCTTCCCCTTCACCTAGTTCTCATCTACCACTTCCTTCAACTTCTCATTCAACTCCCCCGACTCAATCTCATTCAAAATCTACCTCCCACGCCCACCTACCAAGCCCAAGGAAAAACTTCTTTTTCTCCCCCTCCCCTCCAAAGAGAATGTCCTTTAAAGGTTTTCCCTCCACCATACCCCCTAGATTATCTTTTGATGAATCTCCACCATCACAACCTTCAACACCTCACATTCAACCTTCAGCACCTACCTTACAGCCTTCAGCATCTCAAAGTCAACCTCCAACACCACCCCCATTACCTCCAAAATATCACTTCAAAGTAGCACATCCGATACCAACTCCACGCCCACCACCACCACCTCCACCTATCCCACAAGAACCTTTACAACCTCCTCCATCATTCCCACTCCCTTCTCCTCAAGACACAATTCCTATCCCCCCATCCACGCCTAGAAATACATCACCCCCTTCCCCACCAGATAACAGATCTAGAGATCACACCTTTGTCCCAATTTCCCGAAATGAGAGAACACTAACATATCTCATCCAATGGCTTTAAGGGACAGACACCAAAGAACAAGTAACTACCGAGGTGGCAGACATATTATTTACCAACGACAAAAAATACTCCTCGAGGAAGCAGGTTTTCCAACCAAGACATCCACAGAGCGTAATTTTATTGTTTTCTTTTAAAATCTCCCCAGGGGAGAACAATTTATACATTTACACAATGTTATTTAAATATAAACACATATTAAAAATAGACATTTTAAATATGCAAAATAGGAAAAGTTAAACCCATTTTCCAAGAATTAAAATATTTTTTTACAACAAAATATTGAAACGAAAACCATCTCTCATAAAATTTTTTTCATATATTTTCTCACAGGAATCATGCATGCAATTTGGTTCTGCTTTCCAATATTATTATCAACTTCCTTTGCTCTGGAAAAAGAAATCAAATATGAAGTACACCCAGGATTCATAGCAAAACGAATAGGACAGATCAAATTCATCACTTCCTATCTAGAAATACACACAGACTTAAGGTGCTCACAGGAAATATACCAACAAATACAAAGGGTAGTAAGCAAAAATAATAACCTAACATCTATTTATATTCCTTATTTGCAAAACCGGTATAGAAGTAGATTTTACCAAGATGAAAATAATACCTCCCCAGAATTAAGTTATATAACAAGGTTATTGGACGAAAGTCAAAAGAAATTCTTAGCTTTGTCAAAAGATCCCTGGGTTCTATCTCATGTAAAAACTCAGCCTTCAGCACACCCCAGGAAAATCAAAAGAGGTCTTATGGACATAGGCGGGTCAGCGTTGCAATACCTATTTGGAACCGCCACCATGAATGATATTCAAAAGCTCAAAACTAGAATAGATATGTTACAAGATACACGAACCCACTTGTATAATTTAAAAGAACAAATTCATAATAATACCAACACCTTAACAGCCATAACAGATAACTTAACAATCATCTCAAAGTACGTAAATTCATCAATTTCTTCAATAGAGCTTCAACAAGAGCTCTTAAAATTAAACATTTACCTCAACTTAGAAAAGACCATCTCAGATAATATATATAATCTTATTAGGACAGTTCAGAACATCTGGGAAAACGCCAAAACACATAACACTCCTCTAAATCTGTATTCATATGACATCATACTTGAACTTATTCAAAACAACAGCCAAACTCTACATCACCAACCAATACTTCCTCTCAACCGTGAAACTTTCTACCAATTTCTTACTTTCTCCTGGTCTTATATCCAAGAAAATCACCCCTACATATTATCCACCATCATACCCTTCTCCGAAGAAACCCCTTATGAAGCTTTCAACATCATTCCATTTCCAACATCTTTCAATGACACTTATTCTAGAATCATACTGCATAACCCCTATCCATATTACTTTTTAAACCATAAAACATTAAAATTTACCTACAGCACACGTCTTTCAGAAGATATTTGCAAGCACTCAAACGATAATTACATTTGCTTTCCTTCAAATCTTATACATCAAATAGATTATCAAGATTGTATCTTGTCAGCCATACTTTCTAAACCCAACACTACATTCTGTAATTATAATATCTACCCTTACCAGTTACCTTACACTCTTAAAGTTGGAAACTATACTTTAATCTCCTTTCCTTCTCCTATAACCGCTTCTATCTCTTGCCCTATGAAACAGCCAAATTTAGGCACTGGTGCATTATTCTCCCTCTTCCAAGGATGCACCCTGGTATCTGAAAATTACTCTTTCAAATACCCTCCACACTCTTCCTTGCAGACCAACTGGCTTTCAAGAGAACCTCAGTTTCTGGAACACCTAGAGACATCTCATGACTTCCTTCCAAATATAACTTCTTTCACTTCAAAGTTGAAATTAAAATCTATTCATCCACATTGGGACGCTTCGTTAGATGACATAAACAAAACTTTACGGACTCAGGAATTAATCAACATCCATTCATTTTCCATATCTGGTTTTTCCATTTTTATTGTTATTCTCTGTACGGTAGGAATTTACTACTTTTATCTAAAACTCCGTCCGATTCAATCCGCTCCTGCAGCTCCTCCGGCAACCCCTTCGGTAGTACCGAGTATCCAGTACACCGTCCTTCAGAGAGCCCCTATACCAGAACCTAAACCAACTTCACCAGTGTATCCCGCAATAGAACCAATCTATTCAAACCCGTCTGCCAAACTAGCTTAATAAAAAAAAATTTTCGGCAAAGGGGACTCTATACAAAAATTAATTTTTGCATAGTTATTTTGAAGGAAAAACTTACTTTCCTTCAAAGCCTAAATTTTTTTTATTTAAATATATAAAAAAAAATATATATAGATAAATCTCACCCCCCCCCCCCTTCATTTGTCTTCCCGTCTTTTTGATTGGCTAGCAAGCGTTTCCGATGCTTTCCCCCCATTTTCCCGACGTATATCTAAAGAGAGACTCCGCTGCCAATTTTAAGGGAATACAACTCCACTCCCCCCTTTTAATTTTTCCAGGCACGCCGGCAAACTCCATGAGCGAATGACTTTTCTTATGCGTGAAGTTCTGATCACATGTGTATTGTTCCACTTCCCAATATTTATGCGTTCAACTGGCAATCGGATTGAGATCTGAAAAATAAAATTTTATTGAAAAAGCTTGTTTGTTTTCGCAGTTAACCCCAAGGCATCATTAGCAATTATGCCAGAATTCATATTAGTTTCTTTATATGCATAATATATAGAAAATTTATGTATATATATGTTTATTATATATATATAATATATATATATATTATATATATTAATATATATATATATAATATATAATATATATATAAATTCTTAATCTACCGCTTTTTTTCTCCGCAAGACTGGTGGTAAGGTGCGTAGGAAGCATCGGCAAAAAGAAAAGCAGTAGAAGAATAGACAAAAGTCGTAAGAAAGTCCAGCCTTACCCTCCCCCCTCTGTACCATTACTTAGTAAGGACTCGTCACAGTCAGAAAATCCACCATCCCATAGCTTCACGGGACTGCGACGGAGCCCTCACTATGGTAAATCGTCAGTGTAGTGTTCATCCCTTGGCCCGGTGGGCCACAACCATACCCCCCATACAAAACCCTCGCCATTCTCTCCTATTATGCACCTTTATTCTCGCCTCTGCCAAACCTCCAATTTCTGTCCTTCCAGACATTCGTTTACTTGACTCAATCCACTTTTTCTTCGATCTCCCCAGCCGGACGGTTTTCAACACACTCGCCCATACATCAGCTATAAAAACCGACTATCAATCATCCTTTCCCCATGACCAAAACCATCGCAACAATATTTTTCATTTTTATCTCGTTTACAACCATTTCTTCACCACCACACACTTCTATATGTTCATTCCTCATTTTATCATTCTTCTCACATCGCATGGCCCCTTAAGATTGTCCATCTGAAAACATTGAATTTAGATCTATACTTCTTATTCCGACCAATAGTCTCACTACTATACAATAACACAGGTAACAACATAGCGTCATGTAAGACCCTAGCACTCTAAAGACGTAGTCCCTATACATTTCACCAACAGATTTTATTGCACCAGCAAACCTTCCTGCCATCCAACATATACCTTTAATATTTAAACCTCAGACACTTGTTCCACTGCTCACCTCTAACATAACTATCACACGAGGACTGTCCCTCACTCCAACGCATAACCTTACTCTTATCTAGTTTACTTTCAAACCTCTCATTTACACACTGTGCCAAAATTTCTACATTCTCTCAAACGCTTCAAATTCCACCACACACAAAACCAAATCATCCGCATATAACATGTAGGGGCACCCTCCACTCATTCCCATTCTCCATCATTCTAACACCATTTCCTGTCAAGCCCACCTTCAATTCTTTCATAACCCCATCCATTATACAAATTGAATAACAAAGGAGACATAACACAAACCCTGCCTCTCACTCCGCTATTATTACTAAACCAATTCACTTTTTGACACCATTTATTCCTATACAACACGCCTCACTATCATCATACATTCTTTTGATTCCATCAGAAGCCTACCACCAACCATATATCACTAACCTGCCATAGAGCTTCCTATTTAACCCTATCAATACCCTGTTGCAAATCATAAAACGTAAATACAATTTATTCTTCTTCTCCCTCATTTTCTCTATCATTTGCTTCAATGTAAAGATCTGATCGAACATCCTCTAACTACTCCAATACGCATCTTCTTCTTCACCATGCAGTCCTTTCAGTTCACTCGGCGACTCTTTCGACCAAAATACCAACATATTTCTTCCCTATAACACTCAATAACCTAATTCCCCTATCATTTCTACAGTTCCCCCTTATCTGCTTTACCCTTATATAAGGGTACTATTACTGCTCTCCTTCAATCCCTCGGAACTATCCCCTCCACAACGTTTATTACCAACTATCAAGATCCAATCAACTCAGAAACTTAGCTCCAGTTCTGATCATGTTCACTCAAGTAATTTCATCTATACCTGCAGATTTACCATTCTTCCTATCTCACTCTAACCATTCCTCTTCTTTGCTATAACCTCAATCCCCAAATAACCTAAATTCCTTCTTGCAAACGCATACAAACCCACACACATTCACTATCACCTCTTCATTGCTGCAATATTATGCAGATTTTGAAAGTGTTCTTTCCACACTCCCCTCACCATTCATTTCTGCAAGTTACAAAAGCCCATCCTTATTCATTAATTCTGAGCAGTTCCTCCTATTCTAATTTTTAAACCTTTCGCGCTTCCTTCCAGAAGGAGCTTACCTATTCCCTTGTATGTCCCATTCATCCTCCTTCAAAAACTGTTCATTACCTCTTCTTTTCTCTTACCTACGCATCTTTTAGCATTTCTTTTTTCTCCTTATATAATTCCAAGCATTCTTTTCTTTTGAAACTTCATCATTTGCTTTTAGTACAATCAAAACCACGCTTTTTTTTAGCTTTTGTAACCGCTTGCACATCACCTCTTCAAATTCACCCAGCTCAACTGTTTTCGCATTCTACTTCCTACTTTCGCACACCCACGTTACTCTTTTGCAGCTGCTAACAATTGCCATTCGCAGATTTTATTTAGTTCAAGCTTTGTTCACATTACAAAAACTGATTTACTTGCCGAGCGTTCTTACATACTTATCCTTATTACCTGTTCACTAAACTTCTACACTCTTAATTTATACCTCTTTCCTTCCGTTCACCTTCCTCTCAATCCAAGTCCCCACTAACTTAATTTTAGATAGAACAAATAATGATCCAATAATCCCATTTCTAAACACTCTCACTCGGATTTAACATCAACATATACCTTCAACATGCTCCTTCTTACACCAACACAAAATCAAATCATACTTTTCAACCTTCAATACATCTCTACCCATACCAACTCTAGTATACTTATGGATACTCCTTTGTTTAAAGAAAGTATTACTTTACCACACACCTATCTCCTCACAGAAATCATTCCAACCTCCTACCATTGCTCAGTTTTCCTCCTGACACGGAGTCATGAAACCATACAATATGTTTCTGAAACTTTTTTTTTTATCATAATAGCTATATTATATATATATATATTTATATATATATCTATAATATATATATATATATATATATATGAATATATATATATATATATAATATATATATATTATTTATTATATATATAATATATAATATATATATATATATACACCTGTATATTATAAATCCGTATTAATAGTCATATTTTAGGCTAGAGAGGTATTGGTAATACTGTATAATTTAAAACATCTTTCATATACATAAAAAGAGGTAATTTTAAAAAAAACAAAAAAAACATTTTGTTTTAAAAAAAAAACCGTTTTTTTTTTGCAAAAAAAAACAAATTAAAAAAAACCGTTTTTTTTCACAACCCTATATATATATATATATATATATATATATATATTATATTATATATAAAAATATATATTATATATATATATATATATATATATTATATATATATATATATACCCTGTATATATAATATATATATATATATAATGTAATTGACTCCATTGGTTGAATCGGACTTAACACACTGTAATTTGATTGTACAGATATACACACTTCTTTTTCTTATGAGGTTTCCAAATGTTTTTTTGACTTGCTGTGATAAGAAACTGTTTTATACAAAACTTTATTTTGCAACATTCAAAAAGCCTGATTGTTATGTCACTGTCGTACATTATATAGTAAATTTAAGGAAATATAAATAAAAAATTAAGACTCAATAGCGTTAGTTAATAGTCATTGCTTAACACTAACCATGAAAAGTCACGAATAACGTTTTTTATTTAACAACATACGATTATTATGAAATTTTTTCAGAGCATGTCAATTAGGGAAATTGTACATATTTCGGTTTCATAAAATTTTTGTATATCAAACGGTTTTGCCGCTGATCATGGGAAAACTTCAAAATTTTCACAAAATTTTTTTGTGAACCAGCAGCAAAACTGCTGAGCATACAAATTAAAATAAAAGATGTGTAATCTCAATGAGATATAAAAGATATAAAATTGCATGAAAATATTGCCATGATACAAATCATTAAATTTTTTTTAGCAAACTCAAAATGAAAAATCTATAAAAAATGTATTAATTTATATGATTTAGTTTAAAATTATCATGAGCATAAATAATTGGAAAGGTACACAATTTTTTTGTTTTGATAAAATTTTACATGCCCACTGATTGTCGCTGTTCATGGGAAACATTTCAAAGTTTTTGAAAGTTTCCTTGTGATAAGTGGCAAAACTGTTGGATATACCAAAAACCATTAATTTAAATAAATATGTGAGTTGTAGAGGTACACAAGTTGTGAAAGTTTCATTGTAATCGGGTAAATATTAAAAAAGTTACAAATGCCACCATATTTTTATTTTTATTGGCAAAATAAATATAAAAAAATCGCTATATTTTTTTACTATTCATATAATCAATACAAAATTTTTAGATCATATACTACTAGGCTAAATGTTCAACAGAAATAAATTAGATAAATTGGTGGCATAGATAAAAGGCCTTGAGGGAATTGCATCTCATAATTGTCAAAAATTGCGAACCCCTTATTATATAATTTCCTGTAATTCCCTGTATAAATGGTATTTTACCCTTGAAAAATACGAGGACCATTCGGAAAAGGCATTCAATTCTGTATTAGAAGTGTTAACCTAAAAATTCCTAGAACTTGATGATTAACACAGGTCTTCAAAGTTAGGAAAACCTTAGCATGCATAAAAGAACTGTGCATTGCAAAATAGTTATGTCATATATAACAGTAACAATAAGATGTCAGTTTATTTGAGTAAAATTCATTTTAGTTTAAGACCAACCAAATATATCCATTCTTTTTTTTTTTTTTTAATTTTAATTCTTTCTCTAAGTAAGAGTTTGAAAAAGATGAATTTTCTTCTTAAAAAACTTTTGCTGAAGTATTATAGGCACTGTATTACATATTGGATGCCAACTGCAATCATATAGAATAATATTAAGTTATATTTTAAATTAGGGGCCACATAATATATTGACGATGACAAGCTAGGTTTTCATAGACATTTTAAAAACTATCTTTAGAACTTAATTCATTGAAGTAGTAAAAATCAGATATAACATTAATAAATAATCTCATTAGATGATCATATTTTGACAATCGTTAACCTTAATATTGTAATATATTTTCTTTTAGTTGATAGTTCAAGTCAGATAAATTTGCAGAGCACATCGGTAAACAGACTCGGACTCATGTATATATATATATTATATATATATATATATATATATATAAATTATATATACTATATATATAATATATATATAGTATATATATAATATATATTATTACTACCGGATATACTTGCCTTGGCTTGTCTGAGCTAGGAATTCTTTCCATTATATTGTTCTAGTCTCAAAGCTGCGTAGTTCAAGCAACTTTTCTTTTTAATTAATATCTTGCCACTCTAGTTTGGCAAAATGCTTAATTTGAGGCTTTTCATGCCTAAAATAACTTCACAGGTTTAAACATGTAGTCATTATCACAAATGTGATTAAACTATCCTGTAAATTTCTATGGTAGCTTAACTATTAGCTAATTATAATTCTAAATTAGATAAAATGAAACTTAACTTATAAGGGTAATTATTATACAATAACAATGAATATAACAAACTTTAACATTTTTGACATGTTTATTACATAGCTTAATGAAAAAATTACATGAACAAAATTAAGCTATATAATATATTATATATATATATATATATAACTATATATTTATATATATATATATAATTATATCATATATATATATATATATATATATATATGGTAAAATGGGGGAAATCGTCAACAACTTGGCAATGTTTCTTTTTTTTTTAATTAATCATTTGACAAATCGAAATTTTAATGTTACATCTATCTTTAAAATAGTTTTTTCTTCACATTTAGAGTTTTTCCTTAGAGTTTTAGATAATGAAAATAATAAAAATTCTCACAATGATATATTTTTACAAATTATTCGCAAAATTTCCATTTATACATTCGATATTCTTGGGAGCAAAAACCGGTCAGTTGCGTGGACAAGGTCATAGGGTTGAATAGAAAAACCGTGTACACTTTAGACTTGAGTATTCAACGAGATTTATTCAATAGGCAATGTTTTGTTCTCTCTGTTCATCAAACCTAATTATAATTATAATATTAAGAACAATGTTATAAGTTTATAGTTTATTTAATAAACTTCTAGTTTAATAAGATTTCAAAATATAATTACAGTAGCTATTAAATTTTTGGTACAAGCAAAAGCATTCTCATATTAAATTAAGTGTTTTCCAACCTGTCGATTATCAGTAATTTTTATTTGCATTAATCTCGACGTTTTACTTTCTCACTCTTACTTTATACGATATATTAAGTCCCGAATGTCATTGAGAGAAATATATTAATAATGAATGAATGATAATAGAATTTTTAATTAATTTTCATAGAGTAAGATATTTCTCTTATAAATTCAACTTTTAGTATAACAATAATATATTTTAACATATTTTTATTTTTAAATTCGAATGTAGTGTTCATCCTTAATGTACTCGAAAACATTACACGACGAGAATATCACTGCGTGAAACTATTTGATGAGAGAGACGCACAATAAAGGTGTATAACAGATAGTTAGTCATTTACATATTATTGAGCAATAATTCATATTCTTTCAGAATAATTTTTATATCACATAGAATATTTATGCACTATTTTAACAAAAAAAAGGACACCACTATATCTGCTCAATTTTTTTTGATATATCCTGTATAATTATTTAGTATTGTGCTCATTTCATCGCCTCGTCAAAACATTTTCTATACTCTGAGTTGACTTGTACTCTTCAAAGTAGTTATAATAATCTTTATGTTTATATAGGTTTAATTAAAACAAATGTCTTTTGTAGTAGTAATTTTTAAATTATGATGAGATTATATAATATATTGAAATACTAAAAAAAATTAGACATTTTTATATACAAGTTATATACTGGACTTGAGCGCTTTCCCCGCGCCCTGATATACTCAGATTATATTTCCTTTGAAATATTTCTAGAAAATTTATCCTATTGACTATAAGTTTAAATATTTATAAAATTTTTTAGCACTGATAATGTTTAAAAATGACTTGGAAAATATTGCTCATTAAGTCAAATTCGATGAATATCAAATATCTACTACGTAGATTCACGCAGGTCTTATGAATTTTTATTTTGGCAATTTTAAAAAAAAAATAATATAATTTCCACTTTGGGAAATTTTTTTTGACTAGTAGGTGTAAAGTTATATGTCACTTCATATTTTATATATTGTATTGGCATATTAAAATTATATTTATTATTATTTCTGCTTTTTTAAGACGATTAGTTATCTCTTAATTGTAATAAAAGTATCAATTTAAAAAAATATATTAACAATTATTTAATAAAAAGTGCGAATATAGTTATCCTGTTTTACTGCGCCTCGTTGACCTCGAGATACTTTCCCACTATTTTACGGTCACACATTAATACTATATAAGTATATTAAAGTATATTATTTATCTTTATTTATTATTATATTTATGTAGACCCTGTAAGAGATGTAAACTATATAATGTGCTAGTGTTAAATTTAACATTAATATTTTTACAGGATATATTTAATAACATAATCTTGAGTGATATTGATTAACATGATTATTAAAAACACTGTTGAGATCTGATTGGGCCAGTGTGTAGCCGCAATGCGGCGCCACTCTTCTATAGAAGTGAGAGTGACTCTCACGAGTCCTATCTTGTAACATAAAATACAGAAAAAAAGATGTTATTTTATATATTTGCTCATGTTAAAAAGCCACGGCGGTCGTACTACAAGTTTTATTTAGATCATCACTCTTGTTAATTATCTAAGAGAGAGTATTTTGTAGTATTTTTAAAACAATGTTACAAATTACGCGGAGTACATTATGTGCACCGTATCATAGAAATTTCACTATATGAGAAAAATGTGAGATTTTTGTATAAGCGTATTCGTTTAGTCTCAGAAGCCAAAGATGGAAACAATTATGGAATATATCGAATATCTTAATGTATTTTTTTCCATGATAATATATAACAATCGAGATGTTAGCTTTAAAATCTAGGCAAGTAAATATTTTTTGTATCCTATATACATATTAGTGTCAATATCAAACTGAGGGGTCACTATAACTTGTCTCCAGATTCACCCCGCCCAGTAATAATTGAAAATGAGAAAGGGGTTAGAAATCCAGACCGTACCATTGTTTTTCCTCGTATTATTTACGTTTATTATTCTGATGTTTATATTATGTATATACTATAATTATAAATTTTAAATAATAATAAAAGTTCATATAATATAAAGTATATATAATTAAAATAAAAAAATGAAATTATATATAAAAAATTATAATCACTCGAATTCAAAAGAGGTCCACTCTTGTTGTGAGCGTGAGTGGGTGATATCTCGCGACGCCAGCCCTACTCTCTTATGTCTTATTACCAGATATCATTAATTTGAATTATTCTTATTTTTTATTCTCTTTTATCAGATATTCATAAATAATAATAAAAATAAGTTATAAATATTTATAGTATAACTTATACATATACTGCGAAGAATGCATCTTATACGATAAAGAAATAGGGGAGAGGTAAAACAAATGATGGTTGCCGAAACTACACCCCTTAATGGTGTTACCGTATGCAAGCCACTCCAAGTGTCAGACTGATATGAAGTTCTTATAATTTACTATATAAATTTTATATAACTTTATATTATTTATTTATGAATTATCATTTATTTATCTCTCTCAGTGTGCTTTACCTTACATACGTATATATTGTGCATTAGAACTATACAAGGCAAAATTCCTAAATATAGTAGCAATTGTCAGGGAAAGGAATCACGAGCCGAGAGCGTTCAAAGTTCATACAACCTAGAAGTGGTTATCCATATTCACCGGCCACACTCGTAAAACGTCACAATATATATAATGATAACTTAAATTTACTTATATGATCATATATGAAGTCATTGAAAGGCAGACAAGTATTACGTTAGTATACTCATATTAAACTTCTATACAAAAGTTTTATAAGATAAGAAAATAATTCATTATTATATATATACTTTCCATACTATTATAACTCAGTAATAGTAGCTGCAGTAATATATAAAATAATTATATAAAATATTACACAAAAATAAAATAATATTATGAATTTTATCTTGTTTCCACATCTTGGATAAACTTGAGATTTTTAATCTCAAATAAAACTCAGAACTATTCATTATATATATTAAATCATTATTATAATATGTACATAACCTATATTAGCAAATGCAGCAGTTCTTTTATGCATATTGTAAGGGTTCTATATGTTTGAAGACCTGTATATGTAAATCATATTACATTTCTATTAGATATTTTTAAGGTTTTAAACACTTTCTAATAACAGAATTCGAATGCCATCTTTCGTATAATGTGATCCTGCGTTAATTATTTATATCAGAGGGCGATGAATACTCCGAAAGGTCATGTTGCCAATCGATAACTGAGAAAACTATTAAACATACTGCTTGAGAATATTAAAATGGAGTCATTCATTATATGATTTGCAAGCCGCCGGTATATTCATCGCAAGAAACTTAAAAAAAAAATTATTTTCTTCTAAAATTTATTAATAACATCTTAAATATTAGTAAAATCTTTCACTTCGCATTGTACGTTTTGATTGACCGATTTGACCTTGAACGCTGCTGCAATAGTTCTTGAGTTCTCGAGGTGCCAAATACCATTTTTTGTACGCTTTGGAGAAAATATTATTTTTTTCTTTTTATATCCTTTTTAAGGGGTTCGAGCCGACGGCAGGGACAGAGGGGGGAGCCAAGTCCCCCCGTCGCGCCCGGTGGCCGAGAACCCTGACTCCTATCCATCTTTTCTTGTTTACCGGGGTATACTTAGTTTAAAAAAAAAAAATCAACATTTGGCACCTTTGTTTGCTCCGTCGGAGTAAGCGAGCATGTTCGATTTCTCAAAAAACTGTAAATTTTTCAACATTTTTAACAAATTTTATTTTTTTAAAAAGCGTTATTTTTTTTATTTATTTTTAATTTCCGGGGTAAAAATGTCTCCTGATTAATAAAATGATATTTATTTTCGTGTACTGTTATAGTTTTTTTTAGTTACAATGCCTGGCCTTTTCGGGATGCTGACATATATTATATATATATATATATATTCCAAATTTAAGAAGCTTGAACCTAGTTTAGGCCTAGTTTTCTAGGCTAACCGCTATAATAAAAAATTTAAAGTTGGAAAAAATAATTACCTATGACCTGGTAAACTTAAATTTAAAAATTATCAAATTAATATAAAAAGGTTAAATGATATAGTTAAGTACAGAAAAACTATTTAACAAACGAATAACTGCAAACACAACAGTATAACTGTAAATCTCCTAGCTACGGCTGGCCTAAGGGTTGGCTATCAAACACTTGCGCTAAAGTCCCATACTAGTGCTAAAACTTAACTTTAGAGGCTGATTTACCGTAAAAATAAATACACAAACTACCAACACCACTATTTTACAATACAAAAAAAAAAAAAAATTAAAAAATTACACAACAAAAATAAATTAACCAGAAAATGGAGAGCAGTCAGAAGAACACAACCTCCTCTGACCAGGGACTACTGGCAGACAATGCCATGGTTATCATAGTAACGTGGGTATATGCTATAATCTTTACTCTTAGAAAAAGCGAAAACAAAGCGAATGCTAGAATAAAAGCTTAATAAGTCGCCTTTGAAGTATTTTATACAATAAAAAATACAAAAAAACAAAATATTACTAAAAGAAAGTCAATATGTCAAACTTTGTTTTTGTCATCTGTTGCTTCATATTTGCATTGATCATTATATCCTCTGATCTCTTGTTATAAAAAATTGATAAATAAAAAGTCAAAGCTAAGTATAGACACACACACACTACACACATCAAGTCATATCAGAAAAATCAAATTAGGGATGCACAAAAACTATTGATTATCGAAACTATCGATAGTTTTTTCCGATTATCGATACATCTACGACATTTTTATTTTTACGAAAATACATAAGCTGCGTTTCCAGAAGTCCGAGTGCAGCCCGTGTGCAAAATCGACTCGGAAACGCTTCAAATTGAAAAAATTACATTAACAAATCAGAGAACGGAAATTTGAGTACCTGGAAAAGGCCGAGCGTGCCCGTCGGATCAGTTGACAATTGTAAACAATACTCTTATACTTATATGTATCTATTTTATGAAATGATACGATATAATTATAGCATCCTATAATATAAAAAGTAACTAAAATATTAAAAATCTTTTTAACAAGCCATTTCCGACACTGTTTTGTAAGAAATTTGTTTGTAAAAAAGTTATCCTTCCGCAACCCGCCCGTTTTAATTAATTCCGAAATCAAAGGATTTAACAACGGGCCCCTGACTGTGACGTATACGTGACGTAGAAGTGCGCAAACGGGCTCTGGAAATGATGCCTGTGTGCCCGACCGTGCTGCAGTTGGGCTTCTGGAAACGCAGCTATAGTTTTCCAAATTTTCCATAGTTTTTATCCAATGATTCGATAGTTTTTTTAAATTGCATTTTTTTTTATTATCAAATTTAAACTTGGTATTTTTAAGAGTAACTTCATAATTTAGTAATAAATTTAATTAAAATTATAGTACCTCAATCCAATGTTATAATTTTCGAACCATCTTGTGAGTAGTGTTCAGTGTACCTTTCGCGGGAAAAGTTGCGGGAAAAATTTAAAACTAATTTAATTTCCTCATACGTAGGCAAAAGTCTTTATTTTTTATCACAAATGTTTTTAGTACTTATCGCGGTAAAAAAAAATTCAAGGAAAATACCTAATTTTTTTATAAAAAATAATTCATTTATGTTTCGAATAGCATAAAAGTTACGAATGGCCAATTAAAAATGAGTATAAAACGTAACTTCTTCATTCGAAGCAGGGAAATGAAGGTGTGGCTTTCTTTCGAAAACGCTGTTACAATTTGAATTTTGAAGAGCCATATCTCATTTTGTCCGATAATTTCCTATGATATCAAATTAAGGAGTTTTCGTTTTTTGCATTTGTGCTTAGGAACGTAAGAAATGCTCAGAGTTTGGTTCGTTTTTGTGAAACTTCAGAGCAAATCGTAAGAAGTGCTTGCCACAACGTAAGGGATTTTCCCCTTAATTCTGTAAGCTTACCTATTCCCGGACTTGCTGAATTTAGCAGTTCTTACGAAAAATTAAAAAAAGGAAAAAAAAGCAGCGTGGTAGCCCCGTTTGAAATTGATGAATGTTTCATTCAATAAAATCAGCTTTAAATTTAATTTCTTCCTGGATAAACTCCATCCATCACAATAGTTGATCAAATTATTTCATTATTTATTACAAGAATATTTTTTATTATTTATTTGCAAATCGACGGGCTCCATCACAACAGCTAGATCCATTGTTTGGTAAACAAAAGTAAATCTCATAAGAAATCGTGATCGTTTATGCACAAAATTAGTGCTAAATTGTGTAAGCATTTCTTATCGAGCGTAAGCACAAATGACAAAAACGAAAACGGTCCTACTGTAGGTCAGTATATTTATACTGTGAAATATAGTTAGTTTTTTTTTTTGTTATATTATATATATATATATATATAATATATATATATATATATATATAATATATATATATATATATATATATTCTGATATATTATATATATATATATATATATAATATTATATATAATATATATTAATATATATATATATTATATTATATATATATTATAAATATAAAAATTATATATATATATACTATAATATATATTATATATATATATATATATATATATATATATATAATATCTATTAACTAGTATATATATATATATATATATATATTATTATATATTATAATATTTATATTTATATATATTATATATACGTTAATATATATATTATATATGGACTGATAAATCTAGACAACATTTAATTAATAGGATGACCGTATATGACATTTAACATTTTTTAAGGACATTTAAAACAAAGTGAAAAATAATAGCAATTTAATATATGGACAACTGCAATGGGAAAAAATGAGTAAATAAATGTATTTAACAATTGATTAATATAACACAATGTAACTGGTTTTATAATCTGGCACTATGACGAATGCCGACCTACTCCTATGAGCGCTCTAACGCCCAAAGGCGGTCTATACAGGACGCTGCTGATCATAACAAATTCAAATTCACCGATCTTATTGGTGGATTTAGTTTCTAAACAGTCAGTTTTAAAAGCTTTAATAACAACACCCTTCGTGGCATTCAACGCCAACGGTTTCTTATATGTACACTTTGGAGATATGCAAATCGCCTCCTTACACGGGTGTACGGGTATTTTTGGGCACACAGGCCTTACTTACACTCCCCTAATATACATAAAATAAATGGTCAAATAACAGACCAGAATGGTGCCCCTGGATTTATTCAAGAGAGTTTCCAACCATAGGCAGAAGGCATCCTTAGGCCTATTCTAATTGGAAAATCTTTTGTGATTCGCACCTTTACCTGTGCTTAAGATTATTACAACACAACATAGGAAAGAGAAATCAAGATTGTGAAAAGTACTACTTGGAGAGGGTAAATTACATTTATTAAACAATTACTAACTCATTTCGTAAAAATTTTTACTCTCGTTAATAATTTCAATAACCTTTGACTTGAGTACCTGCAAAAGAAATATTAGTAGGTTATGTTTTTTTTTTTTTTTTTTTTAGTTCCCCTCCCAATTCTCCTTCTCTCTTTTTCTTGGTTATTCTCAACAAAATTATAATATATTTTGATGTTCTTCAAATTCTCCACCATAGGGTTTCCATTTTTCATGATATACACAGTATTGTTTGTAAATCATAGCATCTTATACGGACCATTGTACTTCGGCTCCAATTTACAAACATTATACTGTCTATTTCTTACCAGCACAAGCTTCGCTTCTTCAAGATTTTTCAGAACAAATACATTTCTATTTTTTAATGTGGTTCTAGCAGCCAATTGTTTAGCTAGCAGTCCTGATAGTTTACTCAAGTAGTTATCATAGGTCTTTCTGACCTCTCAGCGTCTACTAGCCCTCCCGGGATATTTACATTTTGGCCAAAATACAACTGTGATGGCGTTATTCCTTCTTCAGAGAGCGGGGATTGGCGCAGCACGAATAAGGCAAAAGGAAGGACTGACAACCAGTACTGATGTCTAAGCTCTGGCTCTGCTAACATACACCTAAGGCTGGACAACCGTGTTCGGTGAACAGCCTCACCTTTTTCGTTCCCATCTGCGTTATAACTGGCGGTCGTGTAGTGACGAGAGCCTATAAGTTTACAGACTTCTTCGAACAAATTCGACGCGAAACAACCGCCTTTATCTGTTTTTATTGTATCTGGGACCCCTGTAAACGGCAATATTTCATGAAGAAGTACTTTAATTACTCTTTCTGTGTTAATTTCTTTCAACGGGATCCCCCATACAAAGCTACTAAATCTATCTATCAGTGTGAATAAATATACTTGTAGCCTCGACAGACCGGAAACTTCACGATATCAGCATGGATAGTTTCAAATTTGTAAGAAACTTCTCTATATTTCCTATACTCGGGATTTATAGAGTGCACCACTTTGCTGAGTTGACACCAGGTTGCGGAGTCGGAGTCGGACGTCGCGGCGTCGGGGAGTCGGTAGTTTTGAAGAGGGTGGAGTCGGAGTCGGAGTCGGAGTCGGAGTCGGTAATTTTGAAAAGGGTGGAGTCGGAGTCGGAGTCGGAGTGGTAATTTTCAAGGGTCGGAGTCGGAAGTGCCGGAGTCGGAGTCGGTAACTTTCAAGATAGAGTTTGGAGTCGGAAAATTTTTTAAACTGACAAGCTATAAATGGTGACTCTGTGAATTACTTCAATCACTTCATGCAAGTTTATTGACTTTCGACTTCCACATCACAAATGCAATTGCCAACTTCGAAGATTTTAACCAGCACCTTGTTTCAATTTTGGATTATATTCTACATAAATTCAACCTTACAACCTTCTACCACT
>JABUQX010135443.1:0-25572 GCA_015478945.1 Trachelipus rathkii
AAGATAACAGCTCGTTTCACAATGAAAGGCAAGAGTAAGTCCTTGAAGCGATCGAAATCAACTTCCCATGAAGATGACGATCATCTGACAGCTTAGTGAAGGAATAGGTTCCTCAAATAGCATCATGGTCCAGAGAGAAGATAACAGCTCGTTTCACAATGAAAGGCAAGAGTAAGTCCTTGAAGCGATCGAAATCAACTTCCTATGAAGATGACGATCATCTGATAGCTTAGTGAAGAAACAGGTTCCACAAATAGCATCATGGTACTGGAAAACGAAATTAGAATCGGAAGTGAATAAGGAATCACCACAGTTAGACAGATAATAGTTGGAAAACGATCTATGGAGCGAGAAGAAAAGTGCTGATTTGCTCATCCGCTTTTCTTCCAAGTTTAGATTTAAAACAGATATGATTATGTTGTTAGGTTGGAAGAGAGATGGGTGATGTAAAGTCAGAGAAGGAATATGAGTTAAATGTTCAAGTTTTAGAGTTTTTGTTTTACTTTAAGGAACATTTACTTTCTGTTTTTTTTTTGCTAGAGAAGGCTCAAACCGCCGTTTGACCATCTCCCTTGACTATATAAGATTTCTCCCCGAGAATTCTTTCCAAATATAGTTTCTTTTTTTTGATGTGCTCATGCACCATTTTTTTGTTTTGTTTGTATATAATGCAACAAATTTTGTTGTCCATTAGTTGGATTAAGTGATGAACTTTTATGTTTAAGAAAAACTTTGTTAAACGTCTCACATCTAATAGATTCATCTTATCGGCCTTGACACCAAGCGCCTTTAACACAAGGTTCAGAGCACCTTTGATGAGATGTAAGCCACCTGGTAACCGAAGATATCGTTTTGAACACAAAACACTATGCCAGATTTAGATGAAACATGAAGAGAAGAGACATAAAACATTGTTTTGTATTCTGTTAAAATAGGTTAGAACATAGTTGGATTAAGTACTTTCTACGAACACAGTGGATGACTTTTTATGTTTAAAGAGACCTTGTCATACGTTTCTTCCTTTGAAAGGAATAAAGGAAAAATGTGTAAATTCGTCTTGTTTTTCTTAAAGGTTAGACCATTGATTTCGAAGAACTAGTTTAGAATAGAGTTAATCCCATTTAGTTTGTTTATTTTGCTGTTTATATTGCTTTTGACTAATGATTTACTTCATATTGGTTGCCTGAGAGAGCTTCTAGTCAATAGATTGCGATTACGAAGTTTGGCCAACGTTTCTACCCTTTTGGAGGAATAGCCGAGATACCCATTCGCCTAGCGTTGGTTTGACCCTGTTCAAACGGGTAAGGAAGATACTCTCAATCGCATTTGAGTCACTCTTAACCTCCATCGAGCCTCAAACAAGCCTGGTTCGAATCTCTGAGGAGAGACAATCTATAGTTTGACTCGGGAGTAACGGCAACATCCTTTAAAACGTAGGAATATAGTCAAGTTGTAGCAACTAAATAAGAGCAAATTTGCTAATCTAACCTATAATTTTTTGTATTTCTGTTCTGATATATATATATATATATATATATATATATATTGCTATTAATTCTAGGTTATTTAAGTTATATATGGATGGTTATATAAGTTATATATATAAAGAGCATATATATATATATATATATTACTATATATATAAGAAAGAAAGTATATGGGTTATATAAGGTTATATATATATATATATATAAGGTTACATATATATATATGTATATATATATATATATATATATATATTAGTTATATATATATATATATATATATATATATATATATATATATATATATATATATATATATATATATATATATATATATATATATATATATGTAGGTGTAAAGCCTCATTATTCTAGCGCTTTGTTTGTTTTGCTTTAAGGTATAATTATGTACGTCAAGTTAGCCATTCGAATGACACGAATCTAATTTACGGTTATGTTTTTAAAGCCTCGAAATGTGTTTTTCAGTCGGCTCAGAGCGTTGTTAGATAGTATACCAAAGTAACAATGGATACATCTAATATATAAGCCTTTAATTTTCTGACGTAGAGAGTGTTTCGACCCTAAAGTTAGGTTTCAATTTGCGCTTCTTTTCCCACCATAAAACGCAGCGAGTGTTTCAACCCTATAGTTGGAGTTCAAATAACGCTTCTTTCCCACCATAAAATGAATTTGCATTGCCTCACATAGGACGCAGTGGGTTGGTCAGACGAAAGGTGTTTTGAGATAAACATATCACCATAAAAGAAGTATGTGTTGAAGACATCCAAGATGATAGGAACATACTCCAGTGAACGAATTCACATTGCCTCACATAGAACGCAGTGGGTTGGTCAGACGAAAGATGTTTTGAGATAAACATATCACCATAAAAGAAGTAGGGTTTGAGACAATAGGGACACACTCCGGAAAAAAGTAGAGATACATTTACGATTGCAAATTTAAACATACCAGTACATTTTTTTTTGCATATAACATACCGCCTAAGTTGATATATTTTTTTTTTGGTTACTAACCAAATAAATGATTTAAATCTTCTTTTTACTTCGTTGATTGTTCTTTTTTATTATTATTTTAATTGAGGGATTCTCCCAGAATATATTTCCTCGAAAGGGGACCCCACGTTCTTAAAATCAATGTTAAAAAACAAAAACTTTTTTTGTTTGAATATGAAAAATAAATAAAAAATAATAACAACAACTTTGTAAAGGGAAAGATGATACACTTCTGTATAGAATACTAATTCCTTAGATTAAGATGATATACTTCTGTATAGAATACTAATCCCTTAGATTAAAATTGGTAAACCAATGCATGGCAAAAAACCAAAGAATATTTTACAAATTAATATTTTCTATTAGAAATAGAATTAAAACTAACTAACATTTCTTATTATACTTTTATATATTCTAAATACTAACACTTTAAATTACTCAGTAACTTTAAAATGTTTTAAATATTAACATTTTTTTTTTTAACAAAAGTAATTTCGCAAATAACCTTGTACATTCCAAAATTTCTTTAAGTATAGTTCTATAGCATTAATACTTTGTTTTAATTTTAGTGCATGATCAAACTCACAGCTTCTGTAGTTTAAAAATAGCACTTTAAGATATTGACATTTTAGAATTAAAAAGATCGATCCCTAGAATATTAACAGTTAGTGCATGTTAGCAATTAGAATCTAAAAGTTAGAATTATTCTTAGAACATTAACAGTTATTGCATGTTAGCAATTAGAATCTAAAGTTAGAATTATTCTTAGAATATTAACAGTTATTGCATGTTAACAAGTAGAATTTAAAGTTAGAATTATTCTTGAACACTAACAGTTTTTTTTTAATTATTAACTTTGAGTGCCACCAGTGCCAAAACTAATTCTAAAACTAAAATTTTATAAACGCTTCAGCTTATGCAATTCTAATCTTAACTTTGAGTAAAGTGATTTTTTTTATAAACTCTTTAGCTTATGCAATTTTAAAATAACATTCCTAGCCACCTAGTTCCTAATTTAGTATACGGGATAAGAGTTTAAAGCTGTCTTAACAGATAACTCTCCTCATTAGTTTTAAACAAGTAGAGTAGAATTAAAATTTTAATTGCCAGTGGTAACATATCTTTAAATGACTAACCTATATTTTAGCATAATTGCCAAACGGCCAGTAACATAGCTTTAAACGACTAACCTATATTTTAGCACAACTGCCAAAAGGCCAGTAACATAGCTTTAAGAAACTAACCTTAAATCATAGGACAATACTTAAGATAAAAAACTAACCAATGAATTCTAATTAAACAAATGAATCTTTGACCAATTTCGTTTGAAAAAAGTGCTAAGTGCAAAATAGCATTTTGATACAAAATTGATCAATCGATTTAATTTAAAATATCGGCGACCAAAATATTCTTCTGAAACATATTTGTAAGAACTAAATAACTTCAAAAAATTAATCGAAGTTTAAATTTTATGAAAGCCATTCCACAAATCTGCGGAAACCAGTTAGAGAATTTCGATAACTTTTTCCCCAAAGAAATTTAACTAAAAGGCTAACGATGAAATATAGAGTTTCGATTAAGTAAGCCCAAAGGAAAAAATACGGAAAAGATAATTTGTTATCAACCCAAGCATGGTGAAATCATAGCATGTTATCAACATATCTTTAGACTAGGAACAAAACATAACACATGCTTTGCTTTGTTTCTACCTATATTAGATACAGCAAATTCTTATTTCTCTATTTTTATTCTAGCTATTCAGACTGTCTCTAACTAGATTGGGAATCGCTTCCATAACTAATCTTTTCAGAAATCCTGCAGCAGCAGAACATTTCTTTTGTCTTCATTGTTTAGTACCCACATAAATAATGTACCTCGCTTACTTAGATACTAACCCTTTTACTACTCTTGTTTATTTCCATTGCTATGTCCATAAGATCTGGCAATAGTTCACTAAAAATTGAAACTTCAATGAAGTTTAAATATCACGGAGAGGGGGACATTGTGGGAATTATTACTTATACACTGTACAAGTATGAAACGAGTGAACTTTGCACTCTATTTTTCTCGTCGAAACGACGCCTTGTGCAATACTTTTGCAAACTCTCCACATTCTTTAGGTAACGTTCTCACGATCCTAGTTCGTGACTTAGTTGAAAACAACTTATCCTTGCAATACTTGTTTGAAGCTGTATGCATGGCTATTTCACCATTTCTTCTATGTTATAGGCTATAATCCCCAAAACTCGACTTTATGGATCAACTGCGTCGCTATGCAAGCTCCTGTTGAATTTCAAAACAATGAGGTCGGGAAAGAAGCGATGCAGGGTAGAAGTTTCATTTTGTTCTGAGCATTTGAATCGAACGAAAGTGTCATGATTGTTGACAAAAGTTAGTTGAGAGTTTAGCGTGAACGGGTGCTTAGAAAATAAACAAAGCTTGATTAATTCTTCTCTCTTTATAAAATATATATTTGATAATTATATTATGCATATATATATGATTTATATATATATATTATATATATATATTAAATTGGTTATTATATATATATTGGTTATTATATATATATATATATATATATATATATATATATACTGTTATTGTTATATTATATATACATATATATATTATGTTAAGGTTGTTATTATGTATATATATGTTGAAAAGTAAGCGGGAATCTATAGCATATATATATATATATATATATATATATATATATATATAAAGTTTTTTCTATATATATATAGTATATATATATAAATATAGTATGTGAAAATATATATATATATATATATATATATATATATATATATATATATTACAATTTCGTAAGGAAATTGTGTGAGAAAAGATCTTTACTAGTATTTTTTCAGGAATAAAGTATTTAAAAAGACACAGTCTTGAAGTCCCGAAGAAGTGGCTCCAGGCCGAAAAGTTTAATGTGGAAGAGCGAGTAAAATCTCTGATGGTTATCAGGCCAGAGGTAAAAGGATGCATAATTTATATTATTAATTGATCATTGTAAATAAATTGATACCAACTATAATTAATAATAATAATAATAATAATAATAATAATAATAATAATAATAATAATAATAATAATAATAATAATAATAATAATAATAATAATAATAATAATAATAATAATAATAATAATAATAATAATAATAATAATATATGAATTATAATCTATGTTCTAAAAAGATAAATATTTTAATTAATATGATATTCATACAAAAATACGCATGCCTTTTTGTAGTAACAAAAGTTAAATATTTAATGATAGCAATTATGCAAGTGATCATTGAAATATTGTCATCATTATTGAAATATTTATTTATTATGTTATTGTTGAAAAATATGTTTATTTATTATTTTATCATTAAGAAATTTGTTAGAGATCATTTCTTATTTTGTGTTTTTATATAATACCTAGGTCTTTTTGAGGATGCTCTTTTTAGAGGATTCTTTTTTATGGAGATCTTTTAGGAGGCTCTTTTAGGAGATGAGTTCGGGAATAGATTTCGTTAGATGAGGATCGGGCTATGAAGGTTTTAGGAGTTTAGGGAAACGTGGTTTTATTTTATTTACTATCTTTATGTGTTATTATTATGAATACTATGCCAAATGCCAAATTAGAATTTAAAGAGAAAGCTTGTATGATTCCTACCCTCTTTCATTGATTACATAATTACCATTACGGGAGTAACTTCCCGCTTGCAATAAAGAGCCAAATCAGGCTCACAAATCCATGAAAAGTTGTATTGACAATCTCTTAGTCTGAAGGGTAATTAGCAGAGAAGAGTAAAGCCCACTAATCTACAGTTGCGGTACAAACTACAGAATACTTGTCAGCTAATTAATAGGCCATTTTCCCAAGTCAGAAAAGGGATTCTATAATACAATAAAACCCATACAAGTCCGGGAAATCCCTTTCTCGGGTTGCACAGAAGGAAGTACCTGAAGGAAGCCCGTAAAGGGTACACGTGTACAGTAATACACGATAATTAGCGCTCGCTAGTAATACGGTTTGCAATGTGAGATCAACTTGATACTGCGAAAATATCTGGGGAGCAAATCGACATGGAAGCCAATTTGTTAGTATAAGTTGCACGCGACTAGATATGTTGGACTTTGCTAAGTAGGAAGTAAGATGTTACCAGTGAGTGGTTGAATGAAGGTGATGCAAGCGGTTTAAAATAATAAAGAGCAGTGGTTGAATGTAAACTAACAGCTGTGACGTTTAAATCCGCAAGGAAAGCAGGAGGACCATATAATTCCATATAAGGAGGAAAAAGAAATACTCGTCACAAAAAGATGTATTACTATCGGTCTAAGAAAACACGGAGTTAAATGACAGGTCTTGGCAAGGAGGATGAAAATGCACGGCTCGCCATGGGAGACATCTATCCCTGGATGGGACGCGAGGTAAGAGAGAATTAAGAGGAATCTGCTATAATAAATGCACGCATATTGGATGGTGCCACTTATGTTAACCTGACTGAAATGGATGTGAGGGAGCTGTAGGAATAGCAAACACTTCGAAATCTGCACAATATTAACGGTAAATGATGAGGTATTAGTGAAGTGGTGTGTGGGTTTGATGATGTAAAAAGAAATAGGTACGGTATTTTGGGGATGAGGTTATAAGTAAGGAGGAGGTAATGGGTAGGGGTGAGAAAGTTGAAGAATGGTAATCTGCAGGTATAGATGGAAATACTAAAGAAATGATCAAGACGAGGAAGGCAGAGACTGCGGATTAGGAAGAGGCATTTGGATAGTTGTGTTAAAGCGTTATGGAGGCGCGTGACTAGGGTTCAAGGAGATTGAGTAAGAAGTAAGCGGTAATAGTGGACCCCTTGTATAAGGGTAAGGGAGAAAGGGGAAGCTGTAAGAAATTATAGGGGAAAATAAGTTTAGTTGAAGTGTTGTAGGGAAGTGTATATCTGGTATTTTGGTCAAAGAGTTCGTCGCGAGTAACTTGAGGGACTGATTGGTGAAGAACACAAGGTGCGCGTTTGAAAGTGGTAGAGGATGTGTGGGATCAAAACTTTACATTGAAGAAACAAATGTTATTGGAAAATGAGGGAAGAAGAGAATAAATTATATTTAGGTTTTTTATGGATTTACAACAGGCGTATGAAATAGAGTTATAGGGAAACTTTAATGGTATGTGTATTAGTGATATATTGCGTGTTCTCAGTGTGGTCAGGACTTTTCTGAACGGAAATCAAAGGTATGTATGACGATGTGAAGCGTGTTGTAAGAATAAATGGTGTAATGGATTGGTTTGGATTAATAGCGGAGTGAGACAGGGTTGGTGTTATGTCTCCTTGGAAACTCTCAGATGTGTAATGGATGGTTATGAAAGATTCGAGGTGGGGATGGCAGGAAAATGGTGTTGAATGATGGGAAGATGGAGAAGGAGTACGAGGGAGTACCATTTCTGTCCTAAGCCTATTGTATGCCGGATGAACCCTGGGTTCTGTAATCGGCGAGTCCCTGTAAGTATCGAGTTATTTGACCGATGTGATTGGTTCTGAGATGAGATATACTCGGGCAGGGTATGTAAAAAGGAGGGGCTTAAATAAAGCTACCTGTAGATAAGAGTAAAGGTTATGGGATTGTGAGTCGAGAGGACAGTCATACATGTTGGGTGAAAAGATTATTAGATTCACATGGAACTAAAGCAGGCTGGGAAGAGCAATAGTGTCTGAGTTTAAATACTTTCAGCGTAATGTGTATGGCGCCTATGAAACCTGAACGGTAATCGATTGCAGAGTGTAGTAGGAAAGATTGTGGATTGGCAGGAAGGATGGCTGGTTGCAATAAATCGTTGGTGATGTAATAGGGAACTAATCTTGATGCGCTAGAGTCTTACATGAGGTATGTTGTTACCTGTGTTATTGTAACTATAGATATGACACGGCGTTCAAGTGCTCTGATAAGAATATGGTCTGAAGTATCCAAATACGATTTCTATGAACACAAGTTCAATAGTGTTCAGGAATGGACAATCTTAGGGCATGCTAGTGTGAATAGAATTAATAAGATGAAAGGAAACGGTGTAGATGAGTGGTGTGGTGTGAAGAAAGGGGTAAATGAGAGAATATAATGAATGTATGGGATGGTTTGGTCATGTGAAAGGATGAATGAAAGGTCGGTTGGTTAAACGGATGTATAGTGGTGAGTGTGTTGGGAAGCCGGACCGGCTAGGCGAGACGGAAGTGTTTGAGTCGGTGAATCACGTATATGTCTGTAAGAGAGTGAAATTGCGATATCAGGCAGGCGCGACGCAATAAAGGATGATAGGAGAGATGGCGGGGTGTTGTATGGGGCATGGTTGTGGCCCACCTGGGCCGGGGATGAACCTTACATTCGAGACGACTTTACCATCAAGTGAGGGTCCGTCGCCCGGTCTATGATGCTCTAGGGGTGATTTTCTGTCTGGTGACGAGCTCTCACTAATTAATGGTACAGAGGGGGGCGGTAAAGAGGCTGGGCTTTCTTTCGACGTTTGTCATGTTCTCCTAACTGCTTTTCTTTCCGATGACTATGTACAGCACCTTACCGCCCAATCTGGGGCAAGAGGAAGGTGAAGAAGAAGAAGAAGATATATATATTATAATATATATAATATATATATATAACTGACTTCACTATATCTTGAGATATTACATATATATATTATATATATATATATATATTATATATATATACAGATGACTTTTGATTCCATTTCTAGAGTTATTGAAATATGCTTCTTAGGACAGCTTCTGACAATTATAAATTCTTCGAGTATATAAATCCCAAAATGAACCACATTCTTTCTTCTTCTCACTGTCACATGACATAAAAACAAAATATTATCAAATATATATATATAGTATTATATTATATTATATGTACCACCAATAGAAAGACATCAATCAGCTAATCATAACCCTCATTAGTTTATGACAAATTCCAATATAAAAACTCATATTAAAATATTAAATATACATAATTATTAATTATTCTTTAATATATATATATATCACTTATATTATTCTTACTATATATATATATACTATATGTGTAGTTATGTTTATGTTATAGGCCCTGTATAAGGGTGCAACTTAATAATTAATTTTTCTTCTTAGGGGTACGCGATCAAAACAGTTTGGCCTTCTTTCTGTTCTAGAGAATCGCCAGGCTCTTCCAAACTTCCAGTTTTTTTTCCGCAAAAATCGTTCGAACCCGGATTCCTTGCTAAAACTGGAACATGACATCCGGGAAGCCTCTCCACTGGTGGGATGATCCTTGATGTCTTTTTTGACCGTTTCCAGGATACAAGCTTATTGTACTTATCACACGTGAGATAGAACAGTGTGGTTCTCCTTTAAGACATCTCCATTTCGCTCTGAGTATTCTCTGCCAGTAGGACAAACTCCGCTTATTTTTTCTATGGCATTGTTTCCCTGTCAAACACTATAATCCACACCAAAAGATCAGGTCGCCCTTCTATCTTTATGTCAACCCGACTCCTAACGCACCATCTTGTATCTACTTCTGGATGACAGCGCTGTAATCCCAGCAGACGCCAAGTTGCTCAAAGAAAGTATTACTAATTTTTGCATCCTCGATTTATACGAGCGAGGCGCAGACTTATCAATTACTTTATTCAATCGTCCAATATTTCTCTCCTATTGTTGATGACCTGGGCTATATATAGCCGGTGCCAGGCTGCCTTTCCTCGAACGCAAACTTCAACTAGATATCTTTCGAGCAAAAATAACTATCACATATGCCGATGGGTATTAATCTCTTCATGGCTCCATTCCATTCATCACCCCACACCAAACATACCCACGAGGCAGTGCTTTTTAAAGAAAAAAAATAAGGAGATAATCCGACGACCTGCCACCTTCCCCAGCGACCTCACCTTTATCATAAGTTTTAGTCTCGCTACATAGTCCTGTAACTCTAGGGCCTTCATAAATTTCTCTAGGACCCTCATTCTACCGAGATGACCACCTTAATATAACCCATAACTATGCATAATAAGGTCTTTTATGAAACATCGAACTTGATCTATACTAAGCGCGGTGCTTGACCTCACTTACGCTCCGTTAACATCTCCTCGCCTCAAAATATTTGGGGCCGAATGACCGCAATACACCTTTTTACAGCTCTATATCACTCGCTTCACATAGATTTCAGAAACCTCGGACAATGCTTAGAAACTTATGGCATGTGCTAACGATATAATGCTGTCAGCGAGACACCTCCCTATCCAATCCTAATATGCTCTGCTAGCGACATTTCCAAAAAACGAGGCGATCCCGTATCTCCCTCGGACGCTCTTCCGATTCGTTCCGCCGGGTCACCAGCGCCTCGTGTCAAGTTAAGCCCATGAGAAGTTCGATCCACTTTTCACTCACCGAGAATGGATATCTATTACATGGTTACACGTTATCTATTCGCGGTTTATACCCCATACCGTCTGCTCCTGCAAATATGATGTATTCTGACCACGGATGGTCTGCCTCCAGAAAACGCAGAGTATCTGCCAATCTCTTGCACGAACACGCGCGTTTTCATACATACCTTTATTACCTTCCTCCCTTTAATATTTCCTTGTCTTAAATAAGGTGCTGCCTTTCTATCATAACGATGAATTGAATATCACCCTTGGCTTACTAACCCCCGCTCCCACCATTTAGTTCGCGCCTCTGATCTTACTCTCTTCTCCTCCATCTATTTGCTAAGCCATTTATGCGTCCCAAATTGCCTCAAAGGCATCAATTCCCTGTCTCATTCCACAGTTTAATGATGAGCTTTACTCCAGATAAAATTTTTAACTGCATGGCTCTAAACCGGAACAGTGTGGGCGCATCCTCTGTCTTTCCTGATCGGCACTTTTCCCATCCACTCCCCCCATCATGCTTCAAATTTTACAGCAAAATTAATTGCTATAATGATTGCGCTTTCTCCGAATTCTAATCGTTAACCAAGATCAATCTTATGTCATTTCAGATTCGCACTCACGCAGCGCTACAAAGCGCTTACAACCCTTATTCCTTGAAAACCACAATGAGGTCGTAATTCCTATTCGAGCGTCCCAGTCCAATTTTCTTCCGATGTCTGCTCCATTCCGTAAGAAACAAATTATTTATGTTGGAGGCCCTCCTAATCAATTGTAGTTGTTATACATGGCCAAGAAATCGAGCTGAACAGAGAGAGTGTCCAAAAATGGTCTCCAATAGCTCTCGAATTCTTTTGGAGTTGTTCTTCTAGGTACTCCAACTACCCGGATGCATTCGACATGCTACCCTCCACTCGACATCCTTTCATCTACGCCAATCAACCAGATATACATATACCCATCCCTATTCATTCTGCTATTCCGCACAAGGTTTTCGCAGTGTCTCTACCATTGGCAAAGAGCGCTGGACGACATGATTCAGAGAGGAAGTTCCGCAAACTTACTAAAAATATAAGTCCTCCTGATTCTATCGAGAGCGCGAGTGTGTCTTCCTCCCACCTCGCGGCATCGAAAACGCTTAACCCTCACAGGAGTGAAAGCACGTCTCTCGCATCGCCCTCCTCGTATTAAGTACCTACAGGACCTCCTATAAATACTCAATCTCACAGTGCACCTATATGTTTACGGAACTCCCTCTGCCAATTTGCCAAATTTTGACTCTCGCACAAGTTATTACACAAACCTGTTCATCCTGCAATCTGTCGCCATAATCTTCATTGATTGGTTCCCTTAGCTGGAACTCCCTATTTGCCTCGCTGCCTTGTCATTTTCCTAACTTTTTAACGATACATAATTTGTCCTTACACCAAGAGTTAATTCGCATCCCATTTATAATGCTTATCCGAGTAAATCTTCCCCACTCTTTAGTTAGTAATTTCTATTTTCTTTTGTTCTACAACAAGCGAATGTTTCTTCCATTATTAAAAGTTTGATTATGTTAACGTAATACTAGGACTTTATAAATGCAAGGATGTACTTTTATCTATCTATCTATATCTTTTTGTTTTACTTTTTAATATTGATCGAAATATTCATTTCATCCATATTCAACTAATCCTTTTTGCAATCGTTTGAAATATCGTATTGCCTTACCAGTGCCCGCACATAGGTGTTTGATTCTTTTCAACACAAGCTCGGCGTTTTGTGAGACCGTGGTGGGCTCCTGTACAAACTGACTAAAAATAATATTCATTATATCAATATTATATTATATTTATATATATCAACTTATTATATATAACCTGCTATATTATGTATTAATTATATTACTACTCTCTATCATATTTATACCACTGACACATATTATATACACTATATGTTATCATTCTACTATAATATCACTGACTTATTTAATGACATACATATATTATATATTATATAATATATATATATATATATATATAAACTACTCCCAGGCAAGGGCTTTCCATCATCTAAGTTGGCTACCATGGCAATATTCTCTGCTCCGAACGCTAATAACCACTAAGATGTCCTACTCTAAAAACCTTTTCTCGTTCGGCAATGGTTTCCCGCGAGAGCAGCTTCATCATCAATTTCCAACTTGTTCACCCTCTGAGTTATACACTCAACTCAGGTTCGTGTATTTTTACGCGTCCCTTTCGCGCGAGTGACAGACTAGCATCTTCTTCTCTCTATTTAGGCTCAAAACCTCGTTTCTCAAACACCCTAGAGCGCTTCTCACTCAGAGGACTCTTTGATTTTATATCTAGGTCTGCGCGTATAAATACATCTCTAACGCTTAAGGTACACTTAGACGTCAAAACTTACATATGCAAAAAGGAATATGAGCCCGCAGTTTTTGCTCCATTGCCTCTGCTAGCTAATCACCTTAATCCTCACCTGCATGAAAATCTATTCTTTATGATTTGGGCATACCCACTGACATATTTGTTTAACCTAATAAGAACAACATAATATTTACCGATATATAATGCCATTCTAGTCATATAACTATACACTCTATACATACTATATGATTATAACATATTCCCATCCAGATACTATGTGATAAACACACAATACTAACTCGGTCTATATCCGAGATATATACACAAGACAACATATATATATACAATATATACTATAATACTTTCATACTTTCGATACTTATCCTCTTGCGGCATCCCTAAACTACAGTATATAATAATGATATATATATCATTATATATACTTTTTGATTTAAAAAAAGTATATTTTAATATATATAATATAAACACTAATTAACTCATACCTCATACCTCTATATATATTAGATCACACGCGAAATCATGCAACTATACTATTATCACTCTTATAATCTATACTCTAATTATTATTCTACATACTGACCAATATATATATATATATATACTATATATATATATAATATACTATATATATATATAGAATATATATATATATTATATATATAACTCTATTTATATTATACCATTTAGAAACCGATAGACCGTATTAGTAGGTATCTAGTATTCCAGGTATCGGTCAGTTATCGTAGTATCGGCCATTTTTCTTGGTATCGGTATCAGTGTTGTCCATCTGTATATTAGTTTAATATTTGACCGAATCGTCTATAATTTAACTTTATTTGGGTTGAAATAAATATATGAAAAAACCTATTACAGGCTATCAATGGTAATAACTCTAGTTTTGATATATATAGCTAATACTATGTTATGTTTTGTTTTTTTTTTTCCTCAACTTCCTTTTTAACTTAGATTTATTAGCGTTTACTACATAAAAACTTGGGTTTAAAGCGTAACATATTTATACCTATTTGGATATAGCCATTATTATAATTGTACTATGAAGACGTAGCTTTATTTAGTTGATATCTATAATATGTATTTATATTATTTTTCTTTTTTTGTATGATGTTGTAGTTAAATGCATTATCATAGTGTATTAATTTATTAAAATATTTTTTCATAAATATATTTCATTATATATATATTTTTAGATTATATTTACTGTATATTAGGGTTTATTTGAGTCACATTATAAAAAATTATCAAGTATTTATGAAAATTCTTATATTAATTAGCGTACGAATAATTATTCCTCATTTCTCCTTTGGAATTTTTGTCTGTAGGGTTGTGTTATGTCTCTTTGTTTATTTTATTTATGTTTTTTTCATTATATTTTTAGTCTCTATTTTTGTATAGTGGTGCTAGATGGGCGTAAGCGTTGTGAGTCGTGTGTGTGTAGTAATATATTAATTGCATCAAATAGCAGCTTTCTAGTCTTTGACTTTATACTCACAAACTATCAAGTGGAATGCACTAATGTAACTCTGAGACAGTCCGGTGGTAAAAATCCAACCAAAACAATAAACTCTAAACAAAAAACAACCCAAATTTTTGTTGCTTCTTTGTGTTCATTATGCAAAAGTTGAAGCTGAGAGATATCTCTATTTTTTTCCTACATACATATATAATAAAAAAAAACATTATGCCAAAAAAAATTAAAAAAATCTATTTTTAAGAGTTCTGTTTCTTTTGCCAGAGGTGCAGTATAACCCTATAACTATTAAAACAATCACTATAATCATACGTCTTCGAAGAATCTCAATCCGACTACTAACATTTAGATGTCTAGTATTGATTATTATCCTTTAACACATTTTATATTTCCTTCTACTTAATAATCAAATAATATTAACGGAAATTATTCAATTATCTACTGTTATCATCTATATATATAATAACAGAACAGATGTTATTACATGAAAATGTTTTGATTTACATATATTAACTACATTACCCAAATAACGTCGAGAGAGGTCCTCTATTACTAGGGATTTCTAAAATGTATCAAACAACAGGAAATATGGAATGGGTTCCTCTCATACTGATTTAAGGTTAGGGTTAGGTGAAAGAAGAATCTGTCGGCAGTTCTCATAAACGGATCTGAGAGAAACTAATTGAAGAAACCTACACACTAATTACTCACGGATCGTCCCAACCATAATTCTTGGAAGCCATTTGACCTATGTTTCACTACTAGTACCTCTTCTACTATAAATAATATCAATATTAGCCATCTTTCACGTTCCTATCAGGTTAAACTGACCACAATCACTTATATATCCTATTTTAATTTAATACGTCGTTCCTGCGGTGCCAACACCTCCATCGCTGTGACCCATATGCGCGGTATTCCCTGACCACTTCTATTGACTACGAGTGACCCGCGATTGGGGGGTATTGCTGTCTGTCCTCTACCTAACATAATTGAAAAGGACTGCTTTGACAGACTGCCGAGCTCTGCCAATTAAAGTGGGAGCTGTAATCTTTTTCTCCTCCAAACACTTCATAGTTGACGATCGTCTGTCCTTGTCTTCCTTAGTTCAGGCTGAGACAGCAGTTCGCGTATTCTGAGGAGTATTTAAATTTTATTATATTCTCGTTCTCGTACTATACTCTTGCTTAAATCATTCAGCTAGAAATGCGTCGCAGGCGGTGTAACTTACGTTCGACGAGCAACTGCGACTTCATTTTATCAATCGAATAGACCCGACTCGAAACCTCCACTTGGATCTCCTTGACAAATCTTTTGGCCTCTTTGCCAAAACAATCTCTAACAACTTCTGTAACATCACTGCATTCCCTCCTCTTATTCGCTCTGATGGTTTTGTTGCTAATACTCCAACTGAAAAGGTCCAATCTCTTTGCCCCCTATTTTCCTCTAAAACCCAACCCTGGAACTGTAAGAGCAATGTACCCTGCCGCTACCGTGGCTCAACGGTAGAGCGACGGAGTCGCCATGGCAAGGACGTGGGTTCGAATCCTAGTTCGAATCCTAAGTAGATTCGGCACATCCCTATCTAATAATAAAAGTTTTACATTAGAGTATAGTTCGTCGCGAATATCCATTGAATATAGGCGCTTGAGAGTCAAGCCTGCAGCCCGGGTGAGAGAGGTGGTGAACATGTCTTGATACCACAAACAAAAAATAAGAAAGGAGTAGACTAACGTGTCATCACTTCCTCGCTTATTCACTAATTCGTCTTTTTAACGTACCTACTCAATTCAAACTCCTCTATAGTATGATGTCTAATTTGTTTCCTACACTGTATGATTTACATTTTAGTCGGATACACATGGGCTGACTTACTTTGTAAAATCTAATATATAAAAATTTTAGCCAAAGTTATTTATAACTACGAGTATACTTCTAAAGCTTCAGAGTAAAAATCTAGTCAAATGTAATGAATAAAATAAAATAAGAATACCTTTCCTTCCTCTTATTCCGCAATAACTTGAATAAGTTAATGTTGCTAGTAGCTTCCGATTCACCTCCTGCCAGTCACTGAAAGGCCAATCTCTCTTGCCTTCGCTCACTAAAATTTTTGATTCCAACATAACTTCAATTTCCCGAACGATTTCTGATTCATTTCCTTTTATTCACTCATTTCATCCTCATGCTTCTTATACAGAGAAAAATAGTTACTTTACACCTCTGAATTAATAAGCATAATCGATCGTGAATTTCATATTGGCATCTATCTGAATAAATTATAGATACTAGTGACTTATGAATGAAAAGTCAAGTGCAATTGAAGTCCCGGACTGGTCCATATCATTAGAAAAACAATGGTCCGCGGGTAGTTTTGAGGGGAGTGTGCTCCCGCGTAGCTGTACCCACACAGCTCTCTCGTTCAACTGTATGTGAGGCGCGTATGCCACTCGTGCAATATTCAAGCACATGTTTACGCGTCAGTGTTTGGAAGCGTCGGTCTTTAGCCACTGTTCCAACCTATTTCCGAACAAAATAGTGGAAAGTCAACAGACCTTGATCCTTTACATATCTTGCCCGTAACTGACTATATGCTCACACTTATGTACTCCGAGATATAGTGTAGCTCATGAACGACTTAACTACATAACACTAATATATCTACTCTACTCTCACACACTCATCTTGGCAACTCTATTATTCACCCTTTCCACGCAGATGTTACAAAACAGCTACATACGTTCAGAATATTCGAGAGCGCACTCTGTCTAGTCTAGAAGGACATCTTTGGTCGGAGATCCCATCTACCATATTCCTATTTACAGAATTGTTTAAACATTTTTTAAAATATCAAAAAACTTAAGGCAAACTTTTACTAGAGGAGAGAGCTATGTCACGTTCAGGAAGTGAGAAGACTGCTGGCATGTGAACATCACATGAGCGCAAAGGCTGATTGTGCTATACCGAGTAATAGGCAGCGACAGATACATTTTTTGCTCTCTTAATTCTATATGTCTTTCCTTTTCTCTCCATTTGAGATTGCCGTGTATCTCTCTTGCACTATCAACTATATGTCTAGCTTCCTCTCCGACACTTCGCATGCGAGTCGGCGGCCTGTTTTGTTAAGTCTTCTGAGCGGAATTCGTCTATCCCTGCCAAACTTAAATTCTTCTTTTTCAATTGAGTCACTATAGTGGCTAGTTCCTATCATGCTAGAGAGTAATGTATGTATCATCAATCTCCCTACTTATGCTCTCTATATTGACGTCAGCTCTATTTCACATTATGAACTTCTTATTCTAAGCTACATCTGACAACCTACCTCATAAACTTCTCATCACTTACATATGCTCTAGTATATGACTCAGACCCCCTTTTTACACATATTCTGTCAACATTATTACATTCTGCTTCACTTCTTTTACGTATCTATGAATATTGAATGCGCCTCACGTACTATAAATATTTCTCACCGATTCCTAATTCTCGCTGATCTGGAGATAAGAAGTACTTTGATCATAGTGGAGTGGGAAAGAGAGGTGAAGTATGCGTCTCAAACTCACATTTAAGAGAAAATAACAAAACTTTTCTGTGAGACACTATCTGGCACTTTCTCTACTAAAAAAATATAAAATAATAACAAAATAACAAAAAGAACAAAAAATGAACAACCTAAGTTTTCCTATCTTCTACTTTCTACACGCCTGTTACATCGACTCCTCCTGTATGAATATAATAAATAACATCCTGGCCTTAATCAATAAATACATATATAAAAATGTTACTTGGAAACCTCACTTCACAGGTTGCTAGGCTGTCAATATTAAAAGAAACGGAGTTCTGTTTTGACTGCGACTTCACGAGAAGTATCACTTATTATTATTTTTTATCCTCTTATGTATAACCTACTTATTCATATAAAGGTTAACACATCCGCTCATTGTTAGGAGTACTTATATATAATATGAGTACTGTTCATATATAGGGGCTTACTACTTATGGTTTTATAACCCGGTCTTTATTTATGAGATTATAGAGTCTGAGAGTTACAAAGGTTCCCAAAGAGCTCATATAACTGATCCTTGTCTTATTATCTATTAACCATTGAACTCTCTATATTCTTATAATGCACGGACGGGCACGTATCGCTTGGATTAGCGACTGATTAAACAGGATCTCTCCTTCGATTACATGGATCGTACTGGAGATGACTGGCAGGTTCGATTCTCGTTTAGTTGGGCATACTTTCGCGACTAGCTCACCCAACTACCTTGATAACAGCGCTACGCCCTCTGTAGCAGGGGTGTCCTGATGTTATGCTTCGGCACATTGGAAAGTTTTGTGATATAGTATATATTTAAGTAACTCCAGATCACAAATGATTCATCGCCTAGAGATCGGAGATGCATTATATATCTCCACTACTTTCCTGCCACCCTGCAGTCTGTTCTGTGGAAACATTCAGCTGACGCTCTATTCATCCTTGCGTAGCTAGTTTTGCTACTACCCCATCCAAAAATCATCTCCTCATCACGTTTATACATAGCCTGCGTTCTATGCTCATTCATTCATCATTGTGTAGTTTATGCGTTTAGGAGTGCAACTTTCAATTGATGTATACGTTTCAATATTTTCACTACCATTCACACATAGTATCTTTAGGGCATGTACAATATATCATTGCTTATAATATAGATTCTAGTTATTATAACTTTATGTTGCTGTCTACTCAAATAAAGAAACGATACAGATTTGCACATAAATCTGCTACAGAGAGTAGTAGTATATCTAAAATAGAGTATTAAGGTCTAACAGACTAAAGGTAATATTATTTACATCGATGAGCACATTATCGACAACCAACACTCTTAACTAGACAATACAGCATATTCATAAATGAATACACAGAGAGAGAATCGGAGAAACAACTGTCATAGGAAATAACTGATTTAATATATATAATGCCATTACCGAGGAGCCTTTGACTACAGAACACGAAGAGAACAAAACAAAAAAAAAAACTGACACTAGAGGTGGATTACTAAGCCGGCTCTTATCAAGCAACGCCTGGCCAACCATCACACAGACGACGTGATGAGTCGAGAGACTTTCTCAGATAAAAATAAACTTACATGGGAGCGAAACGCATTGATGTAGGATAATAGGGTATATATTACGTTCAGGACCTCATTAGATAAATTTCATAGCGAAACTCGTAAAAAATTGCGCTACTGATATAAATCGATATGCATCACACAACTTCCAATTACAGTATATCTATCCACAAAGATCTGGCAAGAAAGCCTGTTCCTTTATGGTGAGGAGGGTCGTCTTACACTCTATACGAACACAACAAACTGAATGGACAGTCCACATTAACAAATAGTGAGCACACGAGATCACATTCTACAAAATTGCAACTTGTGCTACGAGAGAGCGGATGAATGAAGAAGCTGGCGTAAAATATCGAACAATCGGCACGAGGACACTGATATAGCCTTAAGTCCTACAGAAGGAGATACACCTTCACTGCAAGTGGCAGTGCGAAAATTGGTGTCCAGTTCCGATTATCTCATCAGCTCGCTTGCAAAGCAATAATTATCAGCCCTCCCTCATCAGTCGAGAGCGAGAGTATTTTTTAGTACAGCTGAAGTGAAGTAAGAGACACAATCTTTTGTTCGAGGAAACAGAACAACACCACAGCAACTCTGCGCTAAGATACCTGAGTTGAGAACTAATATTTTTGCATCACAATTTGAAAATTTTCCTAACTATTCTGCGATTACTTGAACACTGAAGTATTGCAAATCTATTTGCGACACATTTATAATGTTGAGAGAGCTCTCATTTCATGAGTGCGCGACTGTTGAGTTACATCCTGCGTTTTTTTATATTGTCTTTTCAGCTGATTAATTGAGGTCGCTTCTTTCATTATTTTTATTCTTTTATAATTATCCATTGGTGCGTAGTTATATATAAAATGTTTCAGTGTAAAATGTAGGATTCAATGTATATAAGCTAGCTAGTGGTAAACTTTGTTAATACTTAACTGGAAAATGGAAATGGAAAATGAAGGAAAACTTTGTTAATAATTCATTTATTGAAAAATTTAAATATCAACATATAAACCAATAAAAAAAGTTATAAATAACTTCATATTCTTGTGCTATCTTACAAGTTCCTTTAGAATTTATATATATCTTTATGCTGAATAGTTATGATACAACAATAAAACTAGACTGGGCAACCAATATGAAATAAATGACTAAGTATTGAGATGTAGCTCGCGGAGCATCATCTTCATCGAGTATGCCTGTTCGCAGGTTATCGCCTAGAGCCTTCTATCTTATTACTGTGTATTTATTATATTAATTGAAAGTATCGTATCGGAGGTGAAAATAATTTTATAAAGCAGGAAATAAGAGTATCTATCCCGACATCGAGCCTCTTTTCTTGGTACTTGTGGAGGATACATTCCCTAATTATATATTATATATTTTTTGAGTATCACGCGAGCCAAGCTCCTCGTAGTATTATTAGTCTATAATTTAATGCCAAATCTAGAAGCTTATGGTTATTATCATAAAATCTACGTACGAGATTAGCTCATTATACACTTTATAGAGTTAAGGGTTTATATATGCTAACATTAAAGCTTAATAAATTCCTATTATATAATATAACTCATTTACTATTTATTATTTTATTTTTTTTTACAGTTGTATGTCACATACACTCTGCGTAGACAATCCACTCGGCCGCACTCAGATTATGAGGGCCACACTCGCCATCCAGGAAGACACCGGCCACAGCGCTCTTTGAGAGGCACGGTGTACCGAGCGAGGTATCGAGAGGAGAATGTATTATAAAGAGAAGTGCGAGTAGGCGAAACGGAGCAGGCGAGAAAACATCAGAAGAGCGTGAGCACAAGCAATCTCCACGAAGAGGAAAGGATGCGTTCCAGACTTAGTGTCCATAGAGAAAAGAAAGGCAGGCATCTCTGGTATCAGCGCAAGCGTGGGAGGAGGTGTACTCAGAGCGTCATGAGTTATTATTTGAAATATATCTCTATACATATATATGTTAGAGTTTTGGGTGGTGACCTGATCAGACACTACTCCAGGGTGAGGTGGCTCAATGGTATGAGAGCGATCTCTTGGACAGCATTCTCTCCATAATGGTGCGAGGAACTATTTGTTGTGGGCAGGGGTCAGTTGTATAAGGAGTAATGGGTGAGTTGTTATTCGGCGGAGTGGGAGGTTCTGGCGCGTGTATTGGTCTACGTGTCGTGTTACGCTTAGTTGCTAGTGTATTATCACTATTATAGTTAACCTATATAGGAAAAATAAAAAGAAGAATTTATATTAGTAATAAAGCCTACTAATAATATTATAAATAAAGTAATAAAACATTACTATATATATATGCTATATATACAGCTAATAAGATAGGTGATGATCATATAGTTTAATTACAATTAAAATTATAACCCCAATTGTAGATATAGTTTTATTAATATATTAAGCCTTTATTTGGTATATCACTTTATGTAACCTTACTTATAAATACTACTATATATATATAGTATATCTAATACATAATATATAATAAAGACTACTAACTCTATGACTCAATACCATATATATACTATATAATCCACTATAAGAATATGAGAGCAGTATGCTCCTAATATAAAAATATAGGTAGCGGATGATAACCCTTGAGTTAATTATATATTAAATAGCTAGGTAATAAGTAACTTAGAGAGTATATATATAAGTATATAGTATAAAATAAGTCTCGGCAGTATATCTATAATATAAAATTATGATCAGTTTACCTGTGCAAGGATAAGCAATTCTCAAGTAAACTGGTGTAATGCAATAGGATTAGTACTAATTTCTAAAAATAGTTAAATAAGTTTAACCTCAGTATTGTTCAGTATACAATTGATATCTTTTTGTTGTCTTCATCCTTGTGACCATGCTCAATAACGCACGCCCTTTATATATAGATAGTATTCTTGTTAAGATCCTTGTCCTTGAAAGCACGCTTAGTTAATTACCACTCACACCTTCAACCTTTGTTTTCTTTATATTGTTGTATTTTCATATATGACCATATCTATACTAGAGGATGTAATGGTTATGATATACATACAGGGAGGTAAGATAGCGTAAGTAAAGAACGCGTATATTCACTAGATAATAAAGATATATATGATAATAGGAATAAAGTTAGGTGTCTTAGAGATAGGGAGATGTTCGTTGAATATAGAAGTTGTAGGTTTTTATATATAGTATAAAGAACTAAATATTCACAAGGTGGTACTATATATAAACGACCCCACCGAATTCTATATCTCAAATACAGCGAGACGTAGAATCGAAAAGATGAAGACACAAGTAGACATGCTGTCTATGTTAACATGACAAGAAGATGTCACTAGTGTAGATAAAGAGCGCGAGGAGCAGAATTGAAATGAGTTGAAGAATGAAGGGTCGAGTCATCTGAGCGAGGATGCGGATGGGAGGAGTACACCACCCCGCTTGGGAGAGCTATAAAATGAAGGAAGCTAGTAGAGCAAGTGAAGATAAAATAAGAACCCTGAGGAACACCACTATTGACGAAAAGGAAGAAGACTCGCCCACAACACATCCGAATTTGACGATTTAAAGAAAAGCTAGACATAAGTAAGCAAAGAGAAGAAAAAAAACCAAAGGAGGGAGCTTGGAGGAGAGCAGTGACGCGTGTCATAAACGCGGTGTCAATGCTTTGGATATGTCAGCGCCACCACGAAGTCTCCCGTAGTTCCTAAGGGCGGAAAACCATAAATCTGTTAAATAGGAAATATATATCTCAAGTCAAAAACCTTGAACACCAAAGGCCGTACTGGCGATCGGAAAGAAGAGATGAGATTCCAGATGGTCCTAAGAAGTAGAGTGAAGAAGGGTTTCAAAGATCTTTAGATAGAATACAAGTTAGAAGGATATAGGGCGATAGTTAAAGGTTCAGAACTGCTTGCTTTTGGAACAGGTTGGACATATGCGCGCTTCAAACACTAGGGAAAGTGCTAGTATTGGGGCATAGAGGATAGTTTAACGAGGGCTTGATCAGCAGGAACACACTCCTTCAATGCCAAAGCATCCGGGCCACCCGCATTCCTAACGTTCATGTTCAGGAGCCAATGCACCCGATCAAATGTAATCACCAGGGAAGGCATGGACACATGAGAGAGAAAGGAGGAGGAGAGAATGACAGAATCGTCCAGGGTTGAGTTTAGAGAAATAAATAGCAGGCCGAAAAGATTGGCCTTTTCAAGTGGAGAATATTAGCAACAGAACCATCAGACGAATAAGAGAGGAAAGGAATAAATTACAGAATTGTTAGAGATGTTTTTGAAAAGAGGCCAGAAAGATTTATAGGAGAACCAAGGAAATCAGCGCACTTTCGTTTAATGAAAGTCCGCTTTGCTCGTCGAGAGTATCCCTGCAATGCAGCGATTTCTAGCTGAATGTAAATTTAGTAAGAGTGATAGGGAACGAGAATTTTTCCACACCCGATACGCACTGTCTTAAGCCTGAATGGCCAGAGAACAAGAAACAGGTAATGAATTTGATGAGAAAAGATTTAGTCGAAGAAGGAATGAACCTGTTCACCCCATCAACGATTACAAGCCCTACTTTATCGGCATAAGCTGAAGCGTCCTCCAGGGTCAAAGCAGTCACTCCAATATAGTAGTAGCGTAGAAGCAACGCAATACCCCCCAATCGGCCCGATCAAGTGCCAGAAAAACCGCATAATGCAGGGATGGAGCTGTTGGAGAGAAATATTAAAATTAAGAGTATATAAGATTGTGGTCAGAGTTAACAGTAAGAACAACAGTGATGTCTTATTATTTTATGGTGAGAAAGGCTAGTGGTGAAACGTAGTAAAGTGTTCAAAAATTGATTTTGACGATGCGGAATGTGTGTAGGTTTCTTTATCAACTGTTCCTTCCAGATGTGAGAATACTGAATGCTTCGGCCTTCTCCCCACCTAAATCAAATCAGTATGCCAACAATTCAGTTTTGTGTACCTTGAAATCCCCTAAATAGAGGACCTTAAGTTTTTAATGAGAAGATATGACAGTTTCGTTAGAAGTAGTAGGTAATCAAAAAAAGGCATGAAATGTTTCTGTTAGGAGAACAAGTAGAAGAAGCACATAGATTAATTTCAATACTTTTCTCCAACAGTTTCCATCCTGCCCTACGCGTTTTTTCTGCACTTTTGATCGGTCCGATTGGGGGGGGCTGCGTTGCTCTACGCTAACTATAATAGGAATGACTGCTTTGTCTCTGGTGAACGCTTCGCTTCTGCCGATAGGTGGGAGCTGTACGTTGATGGGATGCAGGTTCAATCTTTCGACTAAATCTTCTCTCCTCAAAATTCCATGGTTCGATCGTGCTTTTTCTCTGGCCATTCAGGCTAGGACAGTGCGTATCGGAGTGGAAAAATTCTCGTTCCCTATTCACTCTGCTAATTTTCATTCAGCTAGAAATCTGTGCAGGATACTCTTCGACGAGCAAACCGGGCTTTCATTAAAAAATGCGCAGCCCTCCTTGGTTCTCCTACTGACAAATCTTTCTGGCCTCTTGCCAAAAACATCTCAACAACCTTCTGTAAATCTGTCATTTCTCTTCTTATTCGCTCTGATGGTTATGAGTTGTAGTCTCCAACGAAAAGGCCAATCTCTTTCGTCTCCTATTTTCCTCTAACTCAACCTGGACGATTCTGGCATTCCTCAT
>JABUQX010135444.1:0-26068 GCA_015478945.1 Trachelipus rathkii
ATTTCTTCTTTACATCGGGTGACCCATAGTATATTTCATATCTTTCTGTCTTTAGCCTGTCCCATGTGTCCTTGGGCTCTTGACAATTGCCTCAGATAAATACGAACTGCAGTACTTATCGCTCGTTGCAAAGAGTGATCCACGTACTTAATCACTACATCATCAAAAATATTATATGTTCCAACAAAGCTGAAAGGTGACGAGCTGACAACCAAGTCCATATGAGCGTTTACATCAATCTCTCGACATGTTCTCGTTCTAATTAATGATACCCCGTGATTTGCGATAGACGTGATAGGAAGCTAGATTAATCTCGATGTGAGGGGAGAGTGAGGCTGACGGCGTCTCATGACGTCTACGCGACTGTTGAGTACTGTGTACCACCGGTTTTTGTTAATCATTTTAACGTGCTTTTGGCATACGATGGTCCAAGCTGGGGTTGCGAGGAACAGAATAGGCATAAAACCGTACTGTCTTTTTTTGCGAGTGAGCCATTCACTCCTTCTTCCTCAGATTGCCTTCTTGTTCGTCCCTTTTGAGTTTAATGTTTATTTCATTTAAACTACTCCGTATGTAAAATAATATCGGCCTCATGATACAGTAGTAGTAACTTTTTTATAACGCTTTATGTTCGAATAATTTTATCATGTCTTCTGCTTATTGATTATCATATTTCTATGGCATTAGCTAATTATATATCAAATGTTTCTTTAGTTGTATTAACATCTTTGTCTTTTTTTATTTTTTTCTTTTGAATTTGGTGCCTTCTTCTCTTTGCTGTTAGAGATCGTCTCAATTTTTTTAAGTAATCATATTGGTCTTATATGTTCTATTTCCCTAGCTCTCTGAATTTTGACTAGTACTTGTTAGTTGTCTCTCGCATAGGTATTCATTTTTAGCTCTTGTGTCCAAATAATAATCATCATTTCTAGTAAGTCTAAATATTGAATGCAAGATTTTCATTGTTTTCTTGTTCATTAGTCAGATTAACAAAAGGCGCCGGGTACTTATAATTGATGGAGTCTTGTTCTACTGATCTTTTCAATCATCTATCCAATGTTTCTTTTATACATGTTCTTCTTGCGTCTTCCTGTGTAAAATGAGAACAGTTTAGGGAATTTGACATATGAGGGAACTAGCAACACCAACCTAAATCGAACGAAACAAACGTCTGTAACACAACTGAGTGAGAGGCCGAGTAAGTCATAGGATACAATTTAATAAATAAACCATTCTCGGCAGATTCATGGACAGTCGGGCACAGGTCTCCAAATGGATTCTTGGTAGCTCCGGCAGATGCACAAATACCGTGCATGAGCTTCGCCTGCGGCGAGCGTAAGGGGCGCCAGCCCACGGTGTGCGCGTACATACCGAGACCGAATACTCGCGTCAGTGGTAGTCATCTCTTTCGGCCGCACCCCCTTTCGGTTTCAGGCCGCCGTTTCCATGCGCCATGCACTCGCGCGTGCCGATTAACTTTAAAAAAAATCTGAAAGTTTTATCATACAAAAGGAAAGAGGACCAAAAAACAGAAAAAACTGAAAGATCACCAGTCATTTTATAAATATTTCTAGCCGAGATTTGTTGTTATTATTTCACATGCTAATGCAATGAATACTGATATTACAAATCGAAGACTGGGATTGTTCTTAGTTCTGATTCTTAGAGGTGATAAAACAGCGTTCTCGTTATACGTGAGCCGATATTGAACAAGAAATATTTGCAAAACAAAACAAACTCAAATAAGGGACGAACTAAAGGAAGCAGGCACGACAGTGACGGACGAAAAGGGAGAAAGGTCATCCGCAAGAAGAAGTCATCGGGTTTTTATGTCTAAGCTGTGAGACACCCCAGCTTGGAGACCAGCGGGAAACTATAATAGCAGGTAAAAAATATTAAAACAAAATACGTAAACAACTTATAACACCGCGCTATAAAGCAAGGGTTTTAGCATAGAACGAAAATGAGTAGATCGAAACGCGCAATTACTGGATTGTTCATATCTGCTACCGAGCCCACTGCGGTTTTCAGGTTGTGGAAAAAATAGATTGAATAAGACGTAGTGGCTAAGTAGGGTGAAGCACCTCTGCAACCGCACGAAGACACTGCAGTTCGTAAGTGCTTGCCAGATTCCGGACATTAAGGGGGTCAATATTTTTCTTGGGTTTAAGAAACGGGATGGTAAATTTAAACTCTTAAATGGGTATAATCTTTTTTATTTCCTAGAAAAGGGGTCCTTAAAACTTGGCATAGAAATTATCTGGCCAGTTAAGAGTTTATATTATTTGTTTGAAACGTAGCGAGGCCACATTATTTCAGTATTAGGGTGATTATGTCGGGCATGCAAAAGCTAAGAGGACCTCTTTTCAACTTTTGGTTTCATAATTCATCCATAAGGCACGCGCTCTTTCTTTCAATTTTTACCTTGCAGAGGGTAGTGTTAAGCAACACATTACCACCTCTATACATGTCTTAAAGTTCCAGTCTTTCGGGCACAGTTACACCACATGTTTGAAACTCTCTCATCACAGTTCCCTTCAAAAAGTTTTGGTGCCCTAAAAGCGTCTGATTGTTATTTGCCTAATGCCACTGACTAACGATATCTACGATCGCCTCAACGATTTTCTTCATCCCGGTTAATTTCTTGCAGTAAATTTACCATCCGCCGGTGAAACCCAAAATGAAATATTTTGACTTAGAGATGGTATGGGGTCTGCATCTCCTTACGAACTGCAGTGCGTCGTTCGTCGTTGTCAGAGTGCTCCTAACCTTTATCAACTACGTTCTCAAATCGATTGTTTTTCCACAACTGACAAAACGGTAGGCAGATACAATACAGGCAGGCTATTGCCGCTTTCGAATCACCGTCATTATTCGTTTCCGTAATCTAAACCCTCTGTCTAAGGGCCGGGTGTTATAATTTGTTTACGTTCTTTTTTAATAATTTACCGCCTGCTTTGGTTTCCCGATGGTCCAATGCTGGGGTTCTAAAACATTTTGCATAAACCGACTACTTCCTTTTTGCGAATGGACCTTCTCTTCAGTGCCCCTATTAACTCTTCCTTCTTGATTCGGTCCCTTTGCAGTTTTGTTTCTGTTTTGCAACATCGTGCTTGTCAATATCCGGAAATCAAAGGAGCGTGCAGGCTGCTGCTAAGCATTGGCTCTCGTGGGTCGGCATCATATTGATATCATACTTCACTTGATAAGAAGCCGCTTACGAAAGCACCAGCGGAGCATGCCGTTGCATCAGTATAATAGAGAGCGCATACGGCTAAGCATATTACTGTAGCTTTCCCTTCTTTTTTTTGAATTGCTTTTTTATTGTTTCAATTTTTTAAGTAAATCCATATTTGTCCGTTTAGCCTTGCTTGCAATTTTGACTAAAGTACATGGTTGCTTGGGTCACGCAAGGTAATTTAGGCCTTGTCCCAAATATCATAAATTTTCAAAGTAAAAGCAAATACTATTTTAAATGAATATTTCATTTGTTTTCTTGTTATAATTGCATAGTCAAATAAAAAAGGCGACGTAATAATATTGATGGAAGATCTTGTTCTACGCTGAACTCGATTTTCAATCGATCTATCCAATCACCAAATATGCGATGTACTTTCCGTTGTCTCATTAATGAAGAACAAGTTTAGGGAATTAATGAGTCCCTTGGAGAACTACAACCTAATCGCAGACAGAACAACGTCTGGTACACCAACTGATGAGAGCCTGAAGTGTATAGATAACATTTACATAAAATTCCTCGCAGCATTTAATGGACAGTCGTGCACCCTTAAGCATTGATTATGTACTACTTTCAAAATTTCAAGGAAGGTATTTCTACCGTACACCTCACACATTAAGGAGGATGAGAATTCCAAAATTTCTGATTTTATTTTTTTGAGCCATTTTAATAATTTTTAATATATATAATATAATATCTCATAATATATATATTACTATATTTTATATAATATATATATATAGTCTATATATATATATATATATATATATATAATAATAATATGTATATATATATATTATATATATATTATATGTTAATATATATATATATACTTATATATATAATTATATAATATAATATATAATATATAATTTATTATCATTATATATATATATTATATATATATATCATAAATATATATATATATTAGGGTGGTCAAATATATATAATATATATATATATAGTATATAATATATATCTATAATATATATACCCTACTAGGAAACAATAGCTCATATATATATTATATACTATATATTTATATATATATATATATTATATAAATATATATATAGTATATACAATATATAATAATATATATATATAGTATATATACTATATATATACTATCATATGATATACGATATATATATATACTATAATATATATATTATATATATATTATATATACTCATATATATATATATATATATTATTTTATATACATATATATATATATATATATATAACCTATATAATATATAATATATTATTATAATGTTATTATAATATATATTATATATATATATAGTATATATATATGATCTATATTATATATATAGCTATAATATTATATATATATATCTAATATTATATCTATATATTCATATATATATACTAAATAATATAATACTAATGTTATATAATATCATCACTGGGCGAATTCTGTAGCTGATGCTTCGGACTGTCTGTATATAGCCTTTTCTGGTACCGGATCAAGCCATCATTTCTCTAATAACTTTTAAATCCTACAAGCCTTAATTCACCGCCGGGGCGGGGGCCTCGGTTCAGGCTGGAATAATATTTCGCGAATGAGGAAATGAAAATGGAAATAAGAATTGCTACGTGAAACAAAAGAGTAAATGTTTGCGAGATATTCTTTTTTTCCTCTTTCAAGAGACGATTATAAGACTTCGTTATCGAATCAACGAAGCCGAAGAAAACCCTACAAATATTTACGAGCAGTGTTACTATATGTAATAAAATTAAATTAAATTATAATGGACATCGATCCTGTTCAAAAATACATTTTTGTTTTATTTTATTTTTTATAAAATAATATATTGTGTTTTTCAGAAACTGTTTCATAGTTTATTTTTTGTGCACTGTTAATTTTAGACATCCTTTAATATGTTTCTTATGCTGGCATCAATATATCCTGTATATACTCGTATATATATATGAATATATATATACGATAGTGGTATTATATATATATCTATCGATACATTGCAATAACTTAAGTATATATATATAGTATTATATTTATTATATAACATATCGATATCACGTAATATTATATATATACGGGTAGTATACTATGTTACTATAGTATCGTATATAGTATTATATAGCGTAATAATTATATATATTGTATATGATAATCTATCTAGTATATATTTATAATATACTTCACTAATACATACTATATATATACGAGTATTATCAGTCGTATTAGTACTGATCTTATTATATTATAGTAGATATGATATATATAATCATATATATACGTATATATAATATCAATATTAATATATATATATAAGTATAGTAAGCATGGATTTCCTATTATATATATATATATTATTATATTATATATCTATATATAATATACTAATTATATATATATATATATATATAATATATATATATAGAAATATAATATTAGTATTATGAGTATAGTATATATATATAATATATATATATAACTATACTATAGATGATGATTATATTATATATATATATATTTATATAGTTATTAATTATATATATATAATATATATTATATATATATATATATATATATATATATATATATGAATATCTCTATTATATATATATTAATAAATATACTATTATATATAATATATAATAATATATATACTATATTATAACTATATAGTATATAGTAATATACACCCTATTAGCATCTCCTAACTTACGAAGGATGTTTCTTATACGAGATAAAATTTAGAGCTATAATATGTTTTATAAGTAAGTAGTATTAAACTAGTCTACGGGAATCTTGTACCCAGCGGTCTAACCGACTACCGTCCTTCATTGTAACACTCATTTTGCTTGATTTGTGCGAGCTCTTTGAGTCTTAGTTTGTCAGAATGACAATTCATCGGAATACGCATATGTTGTATCCGAAATCTGAGGTAACTCCCTTAGGAGTGCTTCTGACGCCGCATAAAAGCCAGTTTAAAAGATCAATGAGAGCGTTTAAACCTCTCATATAGATGGAATAATGCACTTCACATAAATTTATTCAACTGACTTTTGTGTGACGTCAGTAGCGCTTCTATAGAAGTAGTCTAGCCCTTACATTCTAGGTGTCTAAAGCGCTCATATTGATGGAATAATGTAATAAATAATTATTGATAATATTCAAATAAAGTGTGCGTCATCAGAAACGCCGCGTTTTAAACGCACTAAGAGAATGGATTTTAGTTGTTCATAGTAAATATTTCCATTCAATGGGTCGGAGAATTCACTGATATGCGCATGCACAACTTAAGGCCTAACTACTTTCTTGGATAATACTCAGCCAATTTTGTTAGGATTATCATAAATTAAAAAATAACATGGAATTTATTTTTAAATATGAGGTGCAGTGAAATTTTTTGGTATATTTTATTAATTTAATTTAGATTTATTTAAACTTTTATTTCTGATTTTTAAGATATTTATGGAAATTTTTTTAAAAATATTTATTTACAGAACGACGATTCGTTGTGAAATATTTGAATTTTAATTTTAAATACCATTTCTTTTAATACCTTATTAAACATTCATAATTCTAAAATATATGAAGAGATTATTGTTATTATTATTATTATTATTATTATTATTATTATTATTATTATTATTATTATTATTATTATTATTATATTTATTATTATTATTAATATTTATTTATTATTTATATATATATGTTGCTATTGGTTATTATATACATATATTATTATAAATATACATATTATTGTTATATATTATTATTATATATATTATTAGATGATAGATATTATCATTACTATAGATAGATAGAAAAATAGAAGAGAAATTTATGTATACTTACATACATACATATAAAAAATATATAAAGATATAGATATTTGTATTAAGTTATTATAAGTTGAAGGTTATTGGCTGGTTATTATATATAAAGAGTATATATATATATATATATATATATATATATATGCTATATATATATATATATATATATATTGTTATATATATATGTATATATAAAGGGCAGATCTGGCAAAGTTAGTTCTCTGGAGACCCGTGAAAATGGGACTTCTCACTTTCTGTGTATACATATCTAACCAGGTAAGGTTTATCGTATCGTTTAAAAAAATTTGGCAGGTGAATGGCATCGTAACGTTTACGTAGTTACGCACCGGAGGGTGCTGGCCCCCAAATAAGGCGAAATGATCGTAGAAAATTGAATCTTTGGAGAAAGGATTCGCCGGACACGGAGTTCAGATTCTGGATCCAGATTCGGGATCCTGGAGTTAGCACCGGTGCTGGCTCCAGTGCGGTGCCGAGTTAGTAAAATACTGTATGGTTAACAATATTGGCGTCCTTATATATGTTATCAAACCAAGTTTTATGAATATGAGACGATAAAACTCTTAAGCGTGTCCAAGTTACTTCCCTAGAGGGTTCTCATAAGAAAAGAACGGAATTCATATTATATGGAGTAAAGTCGAGTTTGGAGTCAGAGAAGGAAGGAGTCGAGAAGGAGTCTGGAGTTAGAGGAGTCGGAGCCTGTACCTGGCAATCAAAGTGGAGCCGGTGTGTTCTGCACAATTGTTCGTTTAACCCCTGTTGATACTGTAAAATGAGGCTTTTTATAAGGTCGGTAATTTTAATTATAGAGGGTTGTAAGTTCGTAAAGGCTGGTTTGGGGATCTCCTCTGTAGAGGGGTGTTCCTCAGAAGAAATGCACAGAGCTTAAAAACCGAAGAATATGGATGAAGAAGAAGGAAGAAGGAAGATAGGTAGCAGTAAAAAATCTGAAATTTATCTGACTAATGATGACCTGTTGTCAATAAATTAGATACTGATTTTTATTTTTTCAAATCTCAAGTTTTCTTTTTATAAACGTCAACCAAAATATATTGTGTGCTATTTTATTAACTTTGTGATAATTTAAATTTTTTAATTTATTTTCAAATTTTTATTGATTATTTATTTATTTTTTAATTTATTTTTGTTTGATTTGCTTAAAACATTTTGTACTATAAAAATTTATGCTTTTCATGCTTTATAACGTTAAAAATTTCCGTTTTTTTCACGCCCAAAGAAGTAAAATCAGTAAATCAAACCACTCCACCCTAACTCCCTCCTCATCTAATTACGTGATCTACGATCCATTGATTCATTGACTTGATTCAAGTCATATTTTGTATAACATAACACAAAACCTTTATTCATTTATGTTTATAACTTAAAAAAAATTTCATTTTTACACACCCTATAGCAGTAAATCAAACCACCCACCCTACCCTACCCTACCCTCCCCACTCAACTGTGATCTATTTGATCCATCAGATCATTGATCTATTATCCATTGATTCAAGTCATATTTGTATAACATAACACAAAACATTTATTCTTTTTATGTTTGAAACTTAAAAAATTTGCATTTTTACACACCCTAAAGCAGTAAATCAGTAAATCCACCCCCCCCCCCCCCCCCCCCCCCCATGATCTGTTGATCTATTGATCTATTGGTTCAAGTCATATTTTGTATAGCATAACACAAAAACTTTTATTTATTTTTATTTTATATTGTTTAAAAATATATTTTTTACCAAAATTTTTATTCATTTTATGTTTATAACTTAAAAAAATAGCGTTTTTACACACCCAAAAGCAGTAAATCAGTAAATCAAGATACCCCTCACCTCCCCCTAAAAACCCTGATCTGTTAAGTTATTGATCTATTGATCTATTGATTCAAGTCATATTTCGAGTATCATTTTGGATAAACATAACATAAAAATAAGTTCTTTATATACTGACCAACGAATATATGCTAACGCAACAAAGATTTAACATCAATAAAGCTAACATATCATAACCTGAACTAAGAATATAATGTACAAGGACAAAGCTAACATACCTTACACACGAATAAACAGCGAACATTAACAAAGTTTCATACTTAACAACAGTAAAGTAACTAACATTGCATACAGAACGTAACCTATTCACACTTTTTCAAACATATCTGTAACATATTGTTATTTTTCTTTAACATAGTGATATTTAACAATATTATCATAACCTTACCTAATTATCATACAGACCAACGAATATATGCTAAGGTAACAAAGTTTTCACATCAATAAAGCTAACATATCATTACCTGAACTAAGAATAAGGTTTGGGAGCACCCAGATAAAATCCAACATACCTCACCTTGGAATAACTGCGCAACATTCACAAGCCTCTCTACTTGTCAAGGGTAAGCTAGCTACAGGACGTACAAAACTCAATGTATCTCACTCCTTTCTAACATATTCGCAACAGCTAAAGCAGGGCATATCTAACAAAAAATCCCTCAACAAAGCGACCAATCTATCAAAGATGCCACAAGCATCTTGAATTATGAATTGATACTACCTTCATCAAAGTGTCATTCGTTTTCAAGATAACATCATTTGGAACTATGAATAAATGCAGACATTAGCAAAATTTTCGGCAACCCTAACATTACTCAGCAAAAACTAACCTGTCTACATGTTTCTAACATCATCATACCAGTTAGCAGCAATATCTACGAACTGTTTCTAACAAATCAGTGTTACTTCACATTGTCATAGTAATATTTAACAAAAACGTAACAGAAATTAAAACATAGCCTAACAAATTCCAACACTTACAATGGGCTAGAAACCTCATCAGTTACTACTAACATTTGCACCATGCGATAAGACATTAACATTTGGATATATGAATAAGTTCTCAACCTAAACTCATTACACAGCAAAACTAAACCTATCCCTGCTTTTCAATTCAACAGCTAAAGCAGTATTATTTAACAAAATTCTTTAACAAAGTGTCTAAACTTTAAAGACTCAGCATCTGAACTATGAATTGATACTACATTAATCAAAGTGTCTTGCATATCAAATATAACATAATTTTGAACTATGAATAAACGTGGACATTAGCAAAATTCTCTTTCAAACATCATAAAATAACCTATTTGATCACACTGTCTACACAAATGCTAACATAATATTTCCTGAATTATAGTAATATATACCTGACATAGCAGTGGTGAATAAATCGTGATCGATACTGGCAGCATACCAATTTCAGTTGAGCCAAAGCATCAAAAACTGTAGAGACCACCAGCGCATCATAAATAAGAGCGCGATTTGGCAAGAACCGTAGCCAATTATTATTATTGAGTTGTTGTTGATTATTGCCAGGCATTTATTTGTTGGCTGGTTGGCTGGCTATATTATTAGTTTATTATTATGCTATATTACTAGCTTTACTGTATTACGCCATTATTGGCGCCATTTCATATTGTTGTATTTTTGGTTGGTTATACATATATTGATACATTATTGTTATTATTATTACATATTATTATTGGTTATTATTCATTACATTACTGCTTCAAATATTGTTATTAGCTGGCTGCCATTGCCATTAGTTACTTACTAATAGTTGGCGCCACGCCGGCTCGCTGGCCACAGCCAAGCTGCCACACACACACACACAGCCACAGCAAAATAAAGTAGTAGTTGTGGTGGTAGTAGTAGTAGTGGTGTGGGGGTGGTGCAGTAGCAGTAGAAAGTATATTTAACAACATAACAAGCCTAATAATCAAAGCACATAATATCACCAAACTAATGGCGCAAGATTTACATACGAATGTTCGCTTCGCAAACACAACAAAAATAGACTGAATAATATCGTTGAAGGTCAATAAAGCATCGTAAATAATTGGGCCTTGATACACCCCTACAAAGAAACTAACTATCATACTTACGAAGGCTTGATGTTATACAGACACAGCCCAAAGGCTAAAGCCCTTATAAAATCGTGCTACAACCCCTCTTCGGGGCAGCCCCTGAGATGGCCCTCATGCATCACCTCTCTGGGGATGACTCTCCAAGTAGTGGATCGTCAATGAAAATTGATTGCTGTTCAGTTAGGCTGATACCGTAGGCTATCATTAGGTTACTCGTTAACACAAAGTTGATTTAGTGCGTGTCATTTCTCATCAATATATCTAATTTTTACAGATAACGAACAATTTTTCGTAATATCCAGCTGAGACGGCTCCCGATAGCATGGAGGAAGACTATATCCGGTATCTCCGAAGGGGCAGGGAACGGCAAAGAAGACAACCCTTAGCCTGTGCCCTTAGCGTAATCAAGCTACACCTCCTTCGACACCAGATGGGTCTCATGCATCTTCTGGGGGTGATCTCCAAGAGTGGAGGCTCACGCTGAAATTGTCTGGTTACAAGATTGAGATTATGGTTGATGCAGTGAGTTTACCCTGAGTTGTATACATGAAAGCAACTAATGCAGATGCCTGCAAAGACAACTGAAACACTAACAGTATAGCATCAACCCTTCGTAAGTATGATAGTTTTGTGTAGTGGGTGTAAAAGGAGTAGGTTAGCGCTCTGTGTGTGATGGTAGCACTTAATGATAGATTAACTTCAGTACTTGTTAATGTTGGCCAAGTTTATTCGTACGTAAGCATAGCGTGAGAAGTTATGTGTTCAGCACTTAGGTGATATTATATAAAATGACTTACATGAGCATAAACTTTGTTATGATTATTAAAGACTACACACACACATTACTACATTACTACTACTACATTACTACTACTACTTTATTATTACTACTACTAATAATACACACACACACACACACACACACACACACACACACACACACATATTAATCACAAATCACAATCATAATCATAATCATAATAATAAGAATAAATAACAATAACATAATAAACAATAACAATAAATAATAAATTATTGTAATAACAATAACAATAAATTAATAATAATAATACACACACACACACACTATTAATAATAATACATAATAATAATAATAGAAGATTAATACTATTACTAATAATAATATTAATAATAATATAAAGAATAATATAAATGCAATAGAATAAGAATAATAATAATAATAATAATAATAATAATAATAATAATAATAATAATAATAATAATAATAATAATAATAATAATAATAATAATAATAATAATAATTGGTGCTACAGCCTCTGCCAAATCAGAAATCGTATGATGTACTGGTGCTAAACTTACCAGTTTATTCATAGTAAAGCTTCGAGATTGTTAAGTATTTCTTGTTAATGGAAGTATAGTTTATTCAGGCTTAATGCAGCGTTGTATGCTAGGTGGTACCATATGCTTTAGTTCAGAAATATTATAAAGTAATAGCTTATTCAACATCTCGCTACATGCTGGCATCTTCTGTTGATTGGCCGCTTGTTATGATTTGTTAGATGCTCATCATTGCCAGCTGCTTGCTGTATTATGTTGGAAAAGTGTAGATTACACAAGTTTTGTACGTCCTGGTTAGCCACCTACCCCTGATTAGTAGGGAACTCTCTCCTAGAATGTTAGCAAGATTATTCAGTGCCATACGTGAGGTGTGTTACAATTGTGCCTATGGTACATTATACTTAGTTCAGGTAATGATATGTGAAGCTTTTATTGATGTGAAAATTCCTTAAGCCTATTCCTCACATACATATCTAAACAACCCAAAATAGTACAACTGTGCCTGTCACATTTAAATTTAAATTATCACTATGCTACAAAAATAATTAGAATGATTATGTTACAGATATGTTTGGCAAGAACAGATTATTGCTCCTCTGTATGCAATGTTAGCATTGTTGTTAAGTAAGGAACTTTGTTAGTGTTGTGAGTTATACCTTTCATGTGACGGAATGAAAGATAGAAAGAAGGTCGTTATCGAAAAGCAATGAAAGAGTAGATGATAGAATAACTGATGTTAACACCTTTATTGGTTAGCATATATTCTACTCGTTGATCAGTGTGTAAAGAACTTATTTTTTATGTTATGTTTATCCAAAATGATACTGAAATATGTGACTGAACTCACAGATCTGCAGATCAATAGATCATGGAAGGGTGGGTGGCTAGAGTGGATTGGAGAGGGTAGTTTGATTACTGATTTATTATTTATCTTTGGAAATCAGTTTAAACTAATAGGATTACAGTGAGAATTTATTGAAAGTAGTTCATTTTTAGTTATTATGCTTGATTAAATTATAGTTTAGTCGTTGAGTGTTTGAATAAAATTCTCTCTCCGATTATCTGTTGGAAAGTACAAAAGTTTAAAGCTCAAGCTATATTTGATAATTTTGTTAGGGAATATTACCATGTTATTTGCAAAAACTGAAAGAAATATTAGGCATATATTCGTTGGTCAAAGCGATACCAGACAGGGTTATGATAAATTGTTGTTAAATAGTACCATGTTAACGTAAATTAACATTGATATGTTAGAGATATGCTGAAAGTGTGTAGAATAGGTTCACGCTTATACTGCTGTAATAGTTACTTTACTCGTTGTTATTGGAGTTTGGAGTTAATTTTTTAGCAGTTTATTCTATGCAAGGTGTGTGTTAGGGTTTGTCATTTTTACATTATATTCTTAGTCCAGGTTATGCTATGTTAGCTTTATTAATGTGAAACTTTGTTACGTTAGCATATATTCAAGGGGCTGTTATATAAAGAACTTATTTTTATGCTACGTTTATCCGAAATGATACTGAAATGTGACCTGAATCAATAGATCATGATTGGACGGGAGGAGGAGGGGCAGGGAGGGTGGTTTGATTTAATGATTTACTGATTTACTGCGTTTATAGTCAGTAACCATTACACTTTACCATGATATTTTATTCAGTGAACTATTTTTATTTTTATATGTTTGGATAAAAACTTTGTTATTTTTGCATTAATCGTTGGGAATTATGACAGTTAGGTAAGGTCATGATAAATATTTGTTATATATTACTATGTTAATGTAAAACACTTTGTTACGTTAGTATTGTTGAACTATAAAGAGTAATAGACAATGTTAAGAGATGTAATTTGTTAAATATTATATTGTTAATTAACATTGATATGTTAGAGATATGCTTTTAAAAAGTGTGAATAGGTTACGTTTTGTAAGTGCTATGTTAGGTTACTTTATTGTTGTTACATGGAACTTTGTTAATGTTAGCAGTTTATTCTTGCTTAAGCTATGTTAGGTTTTGTTGTTGTGCATTATATTCTTTAGTTCAGGTGATGCTATATAAGCTTTATTAATGAAATCCAGCCACAAGTTAGCATATATTCGTTAGATCAGTATGATAATTAGACAAGGTTAGGATAAATTTGTTAAATATTACCATGTGTTAATAAAAATTAACATTGATGGTGTTGAGATAGTGCCGACAAAAGTGGTGAATAGTTATGCTTTTTGTATGCTAGCAATAGTTACTTACTGTTGTTAAGTGTGGAACTGTGTTAATGATAACAGTTTATTCATGTGTAAGTTGTGTTAAGTCGTTGTATAAAATATTCTTAGTTCAAGTGATGCTATGTTAGCTTATTATGAAACTTTGTTACGCTAGCATATATTCGTTGTTCAGTATAAAAGAACTGATTTTATGTTAAGTTTATCCAAAATGATACTGAAATGCATATGTGAAACAATAGACAAAGAGATCACAGATCACAGATGTGGAAGGGAAGTAGAGGAGGAGGTAGTTTGGATTTTAATGATTTACTGACTTTACTTGCTTAGGGGTAAAAACGCTAATTTTTAAGTTATAAACATAAAAGAATAAATTTTTATAAAAATATATTTTTAAAAACAAAATAAATAAATAAATAAAAGCTTTTTAAAAAGAGTACAAATATGACTTAAATCAATAGATCAATATATCAGTGGTATTGGTGGGAGGGGTAGGGTGGGTAGTTTGATTGATTTACTGTTTAGGTGTAAAAATGCAAATTTTTTAGTTATAAACATAAAGAATAAAAGCTTTGTGTTATGTTGTTGTACAAAATATTACTTTAATCAATGGATCAATAGATCAATAGACAGACTGGCTGATCAGATCAGGGGTAGGGTGGATAGTTTGATTTACTGATTTATGTTTAAAACGCAAACAACTAAATCAATATAAAAGCATAAGATTTTAGGTAAAAACAAAATTTTTTAAGCAAATAAAACAAAAATAAAAAATAAAATAAATAAAAATTAATAAAATTTGAAAATAAATTAAATTTTAATTATCACAAAATTAAAATAACAATATTTAAGATTTTGTAAAAAGAAAACGATTTGAAAATAGAAATGTCAGTCTTCAAACTTTAGAAAACGGGATCTTGTAAGATGATCCTTCCTCCTTCCTCCTTCCTCCACCTTCTGTTTTGCGTCTATGATTGCTTCCTGGGATACTTTTGGGGTCCCCAGACACCCTTTACGAACTTACAACCCTCATATTTGAGATTTCACAAACCTTAAAATATATATATTTTGGATACCAATATGTGGGGCTAAACGAATAATTATTAAATCTTGGTACTGCCTCTGGCTCCAGCACCGCTGCTGCAAAAACCGAACTGATTCCTCTGACTCTGACTCTTTTCCTTCCCCTGATTCCGACCTGACTCCCTTTCTCCACTTTCTTTGCGTATCCAGTTCATTTCTTTTTCTCTGGAGGACCCTCCAATACGAACTTATAACCCTCATATTCAAGATCTATGGGTCCTAACATATATAAAGGTACAAATATTGTATATTATACAGATATTTACTAACTCAGCACCGCACTGGGAGCCAGCAATTGGTGCCAGCCCAAATCCAAATTCTTTCCAGAAATCCGACTCTGGATCCTTTCTCCAAATTTCAACCTTCTACGATACTATTTTTAGGCGGCAATTCCCAATCAAGGCATGGATTATATGTAGCCTGCCTTCACGACGAGGTTTGGTCACACCACTCTGGTGGCGGCGCTAGCTCTTAGGTTGAGATACCATAAACCTTACCTGGTAGATATAGAGTACCCTAAAGAATACCCCTAAATTTCCGTTAGTTACAGACTTTAGGAGGGTAGAGAGGTCAGTGACTGAGGTTTCCTGCCTTTCCCAGGTAACAATCCCCTACTACTTTTCCGGTCTATGCTTGATGGTTTTATTGTAAAGTAAGAAAGAGCTGAAATGAAATAGTGTCATTATCCTACTGAACTTAAAGTAAAAAATAATACTTAAAAGATAAATAAAGATAAATGAACTTAAACATCAAGGTCATATATATATATATAGCAGCAGCAGCATATATAGAGCATATTAAGTTGAGTTATTGAGAGAGTATATATATATATATATATATATATATATATATATGCTATTATTAAGTTATTATATATATATATATATGAGTTATTATATTATATATAGTATATGAGTAATAAACTGCAAGATCCTTTTTTCTGATCTCTTCTCAACCGATATTTAGCTTCTGAACATCGAGAAACCCATTTGGAATAAACGATTTTTTAACATGCTTAAGCGTATATTCATAAAAATAAATACGAAATAGCTACATACCCTTAGACTCTGATGTGTGAGCTCGAGCCATTTTAGTTTTTCTCGTATTTTTGGAGAACACAGAATTTAAAAGATTGGAGCCTGAACTTTAGAAAAATGATTTTTACAGTTTTAGTATTGCTGCAACATTGCCTGATAGCAGATAAAAGGTTTGTGAAAAACTGTGGAAAGAATGTGAAAATAACGAAACAGTTTCCATAAAATCAAAACTCATCCCTCCCAAAAGATGAGAGATTTGAACATTTCCCTGAAACTATAGCAAGGAATTATCCGTAAGTCGTGAGTTGATTATTAACCTAAAATATTATCAATTTTTTACTGAAGACAAAACTATTCAGTTAGTTCAGGCGAGCGTAAAGTGTAAATGATAATCCATCTATGTTAGGTCGAAGTTTATGTACAACGACAATCAATAGATAGGTCGTACTGTAATGGTTTTAAGTCCTAGGTTATGATAAAGTTTGGTCAGGTACACACCGATTATATATATATATATATATATATATATATAGTTATATATATATATATATATTATTAGAATATATATATATATATATGTTATATATTATATATAGTTATCAGAGGGCACTTCCAGCCTTTTAGTCCGCTAGTTGTCCGCTAGTCCGGGTCTAGAGCGAGCTACCAGAATAGGTGCGACTAGCGTGGAGTGCAGTGGAGTCGTCAGGAAATTAGCGGATTTGCACGTGCGGATCAAAAAAAGTTTCTGCTCTTTTGTTCCGCACCTTTTAAAAAATGAAAATATAGCTTATTAAGAATCCTTATTGGTTATAATAAAGAAATATACTTTATTTTAAGTTTAATAACTAATTATACTTTTAATCTAAGACTTATTGTTTTTTAATATTTAAACTTCCAAAAATAAAACCTCTCTAAAGGTAAATACCATATATAATAAATAAATATTTAAATTGATTTTATAGACTGTAAATGGCTATTACCTCATCTATAACTTAATTAATTACATTATTACTATAATAACTAAAATATCGACCATTGTGTAAACCCAACAGGAATGCTATTGACTATCAACAAGAATGTTATATGTTATTATATGTTATATATATATATATATATATATATATATATACATATATATATATATATTTGAAGTTTTAATAATAGAACGGGATATGAGTATATAGTATGTAGGGTGTATATATATAAGTATATATATATATATATACTATATGGTATGCATATATGCGAAGGCAAAGAAGAGTAGCATAGGTTACGCTATATACGCTGTGCATATAAGATATGTTGTTGTGCTATAGTATTATATAAAGAGCATATATATATATGTTATATATATATATATATATATATATATATATATATATATATATATATATATATATTATTATTATTATATTATATATATATTATGCATATTATATATAGATATAGTATATATATATATATATATATATAAGAGTTGTTAAAGTTAAAGGTTGGCTATTATATATTATATACATATTATATATATATATTATATATATTACATATATTATATTATATATACTGGGTATATATATACAGTATATATATATATATTAGTATATATATATATATATATGGTTAAGGTTGCTATATATATATATATATATATATATATATATAAAAATATATATATATATATCGAGCTGATATTAATGTAGGATTAGCATCGACTCTGCAGGAGTCGAGGCTTTCATGGATTATAATAAAGTCTTACAAACAGACCTTCAGAAGGTGAGAGGGCTGGTGAAAATATTTCCGGTAGTTTATGTAGAATGATTTAGTGAGGACCCAATTAGCAAATGACTGCTGGAAGTGAATCACCAAAGCACCCCTTTCACCAAGGACATTCTTTCTTTCAGCATAGTTAATTTTGTTGAACTTGTTCAAATATAATACACCTTCCTTCCCTAGTTCTAGTGCTGAAGAGCAATATTTAGTATTGCTGATTATGAGGGCAAAGAGGTCAGCCTTAACAGCTAATTTTGAGCACCTAATCTTTTGAAAGGTAATATGGATTTCTTTTCTTTTGACGACATTGAGAAGGAAGTGGAAAATCTGAGATTTGTAAATATTCATCTAGATTTTTTATATAATATTATAAATAAATTTTTTAAAATTATAAAGTAATTATTTTATATTTAATATTAGTCTTTGTGAAGTCGCACATATTATAGTGGAGACGGAGGTGCGGAGGTGTGCGGACTTGCGATAGCGAAGGTTTGATGGTCTGAAGGGTGTGGGGAGGAGCGCTAGTGACCACGTTTTCTCGAGTGCGGAGGTGCGCTAGCGACTACCCCAAATGAGCGGTGCCACCTTCGATATATATATATATATATATATAAGAGAGTATATATATATTAAGTTGGTTATATATATTGTTATATATATATTGTTATATATATATATATATATATATATATATATATATATATATAGCAATATTATATATGAGAGAAAGAAGGTAGTAGTTAAAGAGCATATATAAGAGAGATAGAAGGTATATATATATATATATTATATATTATATATGTTATATATATATATATATATAATATATATATATATATATATATATATATATATACAGTAGTTATTATGCTATTATATTACATATGTATATATATATAGTAAAAGCACCACTAAAAGAGGAAGTTGCATAAAAAGACATGATATCGAAAATCGCCGAACACTACTCTCGTGGAACCCCGCAGTGTCACGTGTTAGCTAAAAACCCAATAAAGGACGCAAGAGTTTCAAAGTTGTTTTTTTATGTCAATATAAATACAGTGTTAATTAAAAAAAAATTACTGGGCTCGAATCAGACGGTATTATAGAGGTGATTTGTTCTCGTCGTCCCCTGCTGAGGCCGAGAGACACTATTCTTTCCATCTTGCGATTTAATCTTGGGTATTCCCTTAGTTAAAAAAACAAAAAATTTTTTTGCAATTTTGACGCTCTATTGCCTTGGAATAATCGAAAAATCGATAACATCGTTCGTTCGATATATACCGGTTAACATCCTTTTAAAGAACAAGTTCATATATATATATATTATGGTATATATATATATATAGTATATATATATAATATATGGTAAGAGTTATATATATATATGTTATATAGTATATATTATTATATTATATATATATATATATATATATATATATATTATTATTATTATTATTATTATTATACAACATTACTGTAGCGGAGTAGTGGTACGTGCAGCTTCCTAATTCATATTTTCCTTTCCATCCCTGCCCTCAACCCACCTCTCCATTCCCTTTCTATCTCTGCCAACGCCCTCCTACCTTCCTCCCACCCTCATCCCTCTTCTCCAGCATTCTTTTATTCCATCCATCCATCTTTTTCTTGGTCTCCCAGCCCTCTCCTTCCTATTCCCTCCGCCTCCCAAACTCTCCTGCACCACCCTGGTCTCCTCCATCCCTTCCAGGTCCAAGCAAACCACGTAACATTCCCTTTCTCCGTCTTCTTCTACCCAAAAACCATTCTTCCAATCACATCTTTCTCTCTATCACCCTATTCCTAATCCTCTTTCTTTTACTAAATGCTTTGTTTTCAAACCCTTTCATCTCAAACACTTCCCAACTTCTTGACTCCAGCATTCAACCCCCATGTTTCACACCTATATAGTACCGTTGGAACACACAATTTTTTCAAACATACTATCTTAAGTTTAAGTGATAAATCCCCTTCTTTCCATAATTCCCTCAGACCACTCAATGCTCTCATTCCTCCTCCTACTCTGTGATCTATCTCTTCCTTCATCCCTCCTTCCTTACCCAAATCCATCCCTAAATATCTAAAAACCTTTCCTTCCTTCTAAAACTACACCTCCTACTCTAATCTCTAACCCCATCCCCTCATCTGTTTCCTCCTCCTCAAACACTAACACTTTGCTCTTACCTGGATTTATCTTAAGACCCTTTTGTCCACACACTCTCTCAAACTCCTTCACCAAATACTTCAGCCCTTCTGACCTTCTGAATTCTTCGCCACTAAGGCAGTATCATCCGTAAACAGTATCATGTTCACTTCCCATCTATCACCCCTATCCATCAATTCCACCCCTCTCTCCTCCCTCATCTTCCTCTACAGACACTCTCCATAAATAAATTGAAAAGCCACGGTGACATTACATATCCCTGTCTCAACCCTCTCTCTACCCCAAACATCTCACTCTCCCCTCCTAATACTCTCACACACATTCTACTATTCCTATAAAAGGCCCTAATATCTTTACCTAATTTACCCCCTATTCCATATTCTTCCAGCACCCTCCAAATTCTCCCCTCTTCACTCTATCATATGCTTTCTCCAGATCTAAAATACCATAATATTCTTTCCTTTCTCTACCTTTCTCCACAAGCATCTTCTGGTTACTAGAATACTTGATCCACACACCCCTTCCCACCCTAAATCTCCTTCTGTTCTTCCCCCATTCTTCCGTACAAGCTCCTCACCCTCTCAATTAGTATTCTCCCATACACTCTCCCTACTACACTCAAAAAGACAAATGCCTTCTATAATTACCACACTCATCCTATCCCCTTTCCTTATAAAGGAACCTAAACAACCATCCTCCCAATCCTGTGAAACTACTCCCTTCCTCCAACATAAATTATAATAACCTATACAGCCATTCCTCCACCTCTCTGCCTCCCATCTGTAACATTTCCAGTTACCACACCATCTAGCAGATCACCCTTTGCAGATATCTTTCCTTTTTTTCCTTTAGTTAGCGCCTCCTGCATTAATTTCTTTTCCATTTATTTCCATATCCCTTCCCTCCCCCACTTCCCCCATCCCCACCTCTGTAAATCCTCCTCATCTCTCCCACCCATTTCATTCAATAATCCTCTAAATATTTGAGTTATAGTGCAGTTATATATATATATTATTATATTATGTTATATGCTATATAGATATATATATATATATATATATATATTATATATATTATTATTATATATATATATATATATATATTATATATTCCCCTAAATATATATATATTATATATATTATTATTATATATATATATATATAAGATATATATATATATTATATTATATTATATATATATGTTATTATGTTATTATTATATATATATATTACATATATTACTAATATATATGCTGATATAAATACATCAGATAAGACCTCCCGCATCCGTGCCAAATTGTGCTCAGCACGAGTTAACATTATAGTAACGATCGATCTTTACAAATATCATAATGTTACGATAAAATTCTCTTATTTATAGCGATCAAATAAATGAAATGATTACATAATAAAACAAAAGATTATGCAAAATTGAAATGAAAAAAGCGCAGAATAACCGCGCTATTAAATAACGCTTAACCCATTCCAAATGGCAGCAGTTCAAAAGTGCCCAGATCGAATGTTTAAAATAATATGTTTAAATACCATACATAATAAATAATAATACTTCTTATAACAAAGAATATTTGTTAAAACATAAAATAATAAAGAAATTACTAAAATACTTAAGAATAATAGAAGAAAGGAAAAAAGTGACTTTAAATATTAGTTAATCATGAACTATAGAAATTCGCTGAAGAACGTTTTAGAAGGAATAACTCAAGTATTTATTATATATATATATATAGTATATAAATATTAGTTATTATTAGTTATTAGTTAGATAAAGATATTGGCTGCTGTTGTTATTATGAGTTAAAAGTGGTAGGTTATTATTATTAGTATTAGTTATTATTATTGTATATATATATATATATATTAACGAGATACACAATGTTGCCGGAGCCGCCACCGATATATAATATATATATATATACATAGTTATATATATATATATTATTAGTATATATATTTATTACGTTATTATACATATATATAGATACATATTATTATTATTATATATATATTATAAGGTGCATATATAAAGGTTATAATAGATACATATATTGGATATAGTTATTACATGCTATTATATATATATATATATATATATATATATGGCATACCTTTTTAAAGGAAGTTACATAAAGACATGATATCGAAAATCGCTGAACGCTACGCAACCCTGCAGTGTCACGTTAGCTAAAAACTCCAATAGAAGAGCGCTGAATTACAAGTTGCTTTCTTTTATCATGTTAATTTTTAATTTTTTATATATTTTTTTGGCGCTTCCTACGACGAAGGGACAGAGGGGAGACGAAGTCCTCCCCGTCGTCCTCGCTGAGGCCGAAAGACCTGAATCTTTCCATTCCTTGCGACAGGCCTGGTATTCCTTAGTTTAAAAAATAAACTGTTGGCTGGCAACTTTAACGCACCATTGCCTATGGAACAATCTAGGAAAAATCGTTTACATCGTTCATGCCTGATATATACTGCCAACTTCCGCTTAGTATATTTCAAAGTTCCAGCACTACTTTAAAAGAAATGTTACATAAAAAGACATGTCGAAAATCGCGTTGAACCCTACTCGTAAATAGCTGAAACTCCGTCAAAGAGCGAAAGAGTTGCCATAAGTTGCTTTTTTTATATTGGTAATTTTTGCTAAATTTTTTCTTCATGGTTTTAAAAATTTTTTGAAGGGGAGACGAGCCGACGGTGGGGACAGAGGTGGGGACGAAGTCCCCCCTGTCGCCCTTCGCTGAGTTTTATATAATTCCGACTTTCATCTTTTATGATGCATCTGGCCTCTTTAGTTAAAAAAAAAAATGCAAAAATCTCTGACGCTCTATTGCTTTGAAATATTCGAAAAATCGATTAGTATCTAAGTCTAATATATACGGTTAACATCCTTTAAAGGACGTTCTTCAGTTCTCTATATATATATATATAGTATATATAAGTATATCAGTAGAGTTATTATTATTATTATTATTATGATATATATTATATATATGCATATATATAAGTTACATATATTATTATTAGGGATATTAGTCTCCAGTGATTTATCAGAAAGAAACTTAAGCTATACCACATATATATATATATATAATATTAGTTATATATATATATATATATATATATATATATATATATATATTATTATATTAGTTTATACATATTATTATATATATATATATTAAGATTTATATATATATATTACATATATATATACATATTTATATATGTATATATATATAGATTTTATGTTGAAAGTTATATATATATATATATGATATAAAGTATATATATATATGGTTGGTTGTTATATATTATATATTATTATTACATATTATATATATATTATATATATATATATATATATATATATTATTATTATTATTATTATATTATATATACATTAGGTATGTTGTATATTTATCAGAAAGAAACTTAAGTTTTATACTTCATATATATTATTATTATTAAGTAAGATATATATTAAGATATATGATATTATATAGGTATACATATTACATATACAGTTGAGAGAGAAAGATATAGCATATATATATATATGTTAAGGTTACAGAAGTAGATATATATATATAATATATATATATATATATATAGGACCTCATGGGTTATACCGGAACTAAAAATAAATCTAGTCTGAAAAGTTTGCAACCATGATTTATTATCAAAGTAACACAAATATTTTTTTAAAGAAAAAATAAAAAGAACACAATTTGTTGGTTAAGAGCTTCACTTTCATTATATATATATATAGTATAAGAGTGAAAGGTATATATATATTAGTTATTATTATTATTATTATATATATAAGTTATATATATATATATATATATATATATATATATATATATATTATGTTAATGATATTAGTATATCGTTATTTTTTTATTAAACCATTTAGATTTTTTTAAACACTTATTTGGGAACTGTGTATGTATAGCTTATTACCACAGGTACAGATTCATTATATGTAAAGTCTCTTATATGATTTAAAACTGTCTATTCCTAGAGTGACTGCGTGCACAGAGCTCGGCCTCTGTGGTGGACTGATCAGACTTGTTCCTCTCTCTTCTGTTCACGGCCTGAGCCCCTAATGAATATATGTTTCCTTGAACTCAATTTTTAGCTCGAGCCTATCGGACAGGGTGAGGGGGATGAAGTCCCCTGTCTCCTTCCACTCCAGAGGTGCTGAGATCCCGATTTCTGATATTCATGTATTCACTCTAGGTGTTCCTTAGTTTTAAATCATAAAGCGACTTTACATATAGGTTTGTAAAGTTTTTTTACACTATGTTAATAAGCTTTATACGGTTAGATTCCCAGTATGATATTCAAAATCGAGTCCTTTAATGACATAATGGGTATTTAGATAGCTTTATCGAAATGGAACTTATAATTGTTTTTTAAACATTAAATTGGGAATATCGTTTAAAAATTAAATTAGCATGAAATAATTTTTTTTTTCCCTTTCATTTTTCCTTCTCCACACTAATTCACATGAATACGATTTCAACATAGTTTCTAGTTCACACATGTTTTAGAGTTCATTTTTAAAAGGAACCAATCATTCTCTATGTTTTGTGTAACATAACTTAAATTTAGGAATTATTTCAAATTTGTGGAAAAATTTCCCTGCATCAATTTCCGTTGCTATATGTTCATCAAACCAACAAATTATACTCAATACTCATTGTTATTTCTCTAATTTTTCTATAACCTTCGTCAATGAACCATACAATAAGAATAAAATAAATAAAAAAATGTTTCCAAATCGAAATCAAATGAAGCCCAAAATGTTAAAAACAGTCTTTTTTTTTAATATTTAAAAATAATGTAAACTATATAAGGAATACCAACATTTCATATACTATTTTTTTTTCGTTCCGTATATTCCTTGCTGACCCATGTATATATATTATTAGTGCTATTATTAGTTAGCAGTACAAAGGCTACAGTTGGCTATTATTATTGTTATTGGTTATTATACATATATACATATAGTTATTATTTATATATATATTATTACATATATACATATATTACAGCAATATATATGTTATGTTGATATTGGCTAAAGGGAAAGATATATACATAGGTGTTATCGTATGGCGGCTCAGCATAAACTGAAAACATGTATAGCACCTCAATATATAAGATATATATTATATATATATATATATATATATATAGTATATATATTATATTATATTGCTGCATAAAGTTGCTATATGAGCAGCAGCATACATATATGTTATTATTATATATGGTTGCTGGTTACATATATGGTTGGCGTATATATATTAGTTACAGTTACTATGTTATTACTATATATAGTTTAAGCGCACGAAAAACGTGCTAAGCGTTTCACGATTATCACATCATGACCGAACGAAGTACAAATG